>CM055064.1:956079-1168579 GCA_029204045.2 Tillandsia leiboldiana | reverse complement strand
TATTTATAGTATATTTAAAATATTTTTTATTTTATAATTATTTAATCATTTGATTAATAATGTTAAATAAATTTAAATTTTAATTTTTAAATATTTTAAATCGTATATATTATGTTTAACGATAATAATAATTAAAAATAATATTATCAAAAATAAATTGATAGCAATGAGCACAACGCTCCCCATAATATAAATAGCACAATGTTTATTACCCACAACAAACTTTTAATACAACAGGCATAATGCATATTATTATATAGAGAGAGCACAATAAATATTATTTATGTAAGCAAAATAACAAGCAAGCCATACTTGAACTTGAGCAATGCTACATGTATACCCACAAAAAGGGTGTACATTCTATATCTATTTATTTAAGAGTAAAAAGATCACTTTATAAATTGTAAATTAATCTCTCACCACATCTTACCTATTAAATAAGTGAGGTTCTTTATTTTCTACTAAACTTTATTACCATGTTCTTTATTTTCAATCGCTTGCTATATATAGAGATAAATGAACGGCTCAGAGCGCCCCTGTAACTGAGCAGGACTCAGCTTTATCTTCAGGAGAGAGTTCATTGCGGAAAAAATACTGCTCCTCCTCCTTGCAATTGTTGTTGTTTTTATTGCCATTGAGATCCAATTTGCTATACGGCAAAGCCCCAGTGTCTCTGCGGACTCGGTTGCTCCAGACGAAGAGAGCCAAGTAGCCGATCGCGGCGACGAACGCGGCCGACGCCCAGATGACTGCGGCGAATGGCCAAGAGACGAGCTCGGAAGCGCGGGTCGCGAAGGCGACATTGAGTCCCGTGGTCAGGAGAAGGATGACGGCCTTCAGAGACGTCCTCAGACGAGGCGGTGCGTCGGAATGTAGACGCTCGTATTTTCTCAAGCAGTAAAACAGAGACAACAAAATGGTGTAGCAGAAGAGCACAAAAGATATGTCGCGCAGATCCCCGCGGGCATTGTAAGTTGACCCGGCAAACATGAAAGTGAGCAAGAGGAAGGAGGATGTAGGCAGAAAGCAGTAGGACCTGTCGACCTTAACGTCGACCGTCTGCGGCGGAGGGATTGCGTCGGGGGAATTGTCGACATTGACATCGACGGTCGACTGCGGCGATGGTTGCGCTTGCTCATGTTCGGGCGGAGGAGTCGACTCTGAGGTCAGCTTCTGATCGACAACGGGGAGAGACGACATTGCTGTTGATTTTCTGCTTACGAGTTTGTAGTTTGATACAACTTCACTCACAAACTGCTGGGTTGTAAATCGGGCATGTCGATGCCTTATTTATGCGTTGGAAATAATTCTCCACCACGCTCCTTCGGCGGTCTAACGCAAGGACTTGCGAGCAAGTTCGCAATTCTTTCCCAGAACGTTCTGGTTACCTGTCCTCAAAGACTTTTTTTTGGTGGGTTAATTTTATACTGTAATAAATATATTTTTGTAAAATTTAATTTTTTATATTTATTTTTAAAAAATTTAAAATTATTTATATATATATATATATATATATATATATATATATATATATATATATATATATATATATATATATATATATATATATATATATATATATATATATATGTTTCTATCTTTAATTTTTGTTAGAAAAATACAGTTAATTACATATTAAATATTTAATCTTGATTAGTTAGGTAAATATTTTTTTTTATTTTTTCAGATATTTTTGTAAATATATTTTTTTACCTTTCAGATATTTTTTATTATTTTAATAGTTGAAATTTTTAAAAAAACATATTTGAAAAAATAAAATTAACATTATCTATTAAAAATTAAACAGTAAACTAACGGTAATAAATCAGAAAAATATATATATATATATATAAATAATTTAAAACTTTTGAAAAAATAAATATAAAAAATTAAATTTTATAGAGATATATCCAATATATATATATGAAATTAATCTTATTTTTTAAATAGATCTCAGATATTAATTTATTTAGGATCTTCTTGTCTGGTACCATATTAGATTATACGAAATAATTATTATATATAGAAAATTTTTTTAAAAAATTAATAATTTAAATTTTTGTAAAAAAAAAAATAAAGTAATACTTCTGTACATCATTTAGATTCTAACCTTTATTTTTTAAAAAATTAACAACTAAAATGCCATTTTAACTATCTGAGAGCTTACTAGTGAAGCCCTGTACCAATCATCGCTAACAATAAAAGGATATTTTTGTCTAACAAAATTTTTTAATTTTATTTTTAGAAAATAATATTATAGATTTTTTATCATTCTAAATTTATTCTTAATATGTTGATTATTAGTTTTCTAAATATATTTCCATTGAAGTAAAAAAATCATCTCCTTCTTGTTAATACTTTAAATTACATTCAAATTGTAAATTTATCATTAAAAAAATTTAAAATTTAAAAATTAAATCAAATTCATAATATTTTTAAACATATATAGTATCAATTCAAATAAAACTTTTAAATCAAATTTAATTTTTTAATTTCAATTCTAATTAAGAAATTGGTTTCATAAGTAACAGTGCGAATTAAATTTTAAATAAATCAAACATAAAATACTATATATTTAAATAAATAATAAATTTGGGTTTTATCCTGTTTAATCAAAAAAAAATAATAATAATAAATTTTGAATTCAAATTATTCGTTTAATGCTTGAATGTACACAATTTTAATCAAATTCAATATTTTTTAAATATAAAATACAAATTGAAAATAAAAATTTTAATTCAATTTTAATCCAAAGTTTATATTTCAAATTAAATTTTAAATTCAAATTTAATCTATGTATTGAGGAGTTAGTTACTTGACCAATTAGCTATGTAAGTATCGAAATTAAATAAAAAAATAAAAATTTGTAGGGCACTATCAAATTTGGTAGTCGGCTAGTAAGATAAAAAATTATCTATTTTTTATTCAAATTTGAAAAAAAATTATTCACTTTTGATTCAAATTTAAAATTTTAATTTTAATTTAAAGTAAGAAGGTAGTTTCATAAGTAATAGTGCAAATTAAATTTAAAATTTTGAATTTAATTTTAAAAATAAAAAATTTATATTTAAATAAATAATTAAATTTGGGTTTATAATTAACAATATAAATTAAATTTAAATTTAAATTTTAAAATTAATTTTTAAAAATTAAAATTTTAAATTAAAATTTTATATTTAAAATTATAAGTATAAAATTTGAATTAAAATTAAATTTTAAATTCAAATTTATGAAGATTTACTACTTAT
This sequence comes from Tillandsia leiboldiana, assembly GCA_029204045.2. NCBI lineage: Eukaryota > Viridiplantae > Streptophyta > Magnoliopsida > Poales > Bromeliaceae > Tillandsia > Tillandsia leiboldiana. The sequence goes on along the minus strand of CM055064.1, from coordinate 1,165,331 downwards.
CAAATTAGCTACTGTCTAATTTACTAAGTAATAAAATTAAGTAAAAAAATAAATATTTATTGAAATGTGTTTTCTAATATTATTTTATAATTAATTTTGATTGAGAACTTCCGTTTAAAAGGCCAATCTTAATATTGAAAAATAGGCAATTAATTTTAAACGTGTCCGCGTATATAGAAACATTATTTAAAGGAAAATGCTACTTGTACACCCGTAAGGGGTGTACATCTCACACCCCCACCCATCTAAGGGTGGGGGTGTGATGAGGGGTCACTTGATGTGACCCGTAAAAAACATCGCCATCATTAAAGAGGTGGAGATGTAAGATGTACACCCCTTCGGGGTGTACATGTAGCATTGCTCTTATTTAAAACATACCATTAAGTCAACGTTCTAGGTACCAATGGTAAGGACGACACGTGGCTTGCAGTGGTCTTTTCCACAGTAAACGGAAGACCAAGACGCGTTTCTTCCATTCAGATAGTGTTAACGCGGTTTTTTTTTTTTTTTTTTTTCATTCAAAAATATTATTTATACATTTTATTTGATATATACGATTTTATAATTGATTCGTTGAGAATCAATGGGGTGTACATCTTACACCTTATCAATTTAAGAATGAGATGAATTTTATCGGTCACTTCGAAGTGACCGGTAGGTTAGTCCACACTCTTAGATGGGGTGGGGTGTGTGATATACACCACATTTGGGGTGTATATGTAGCATTGCTCGACTCGAAATCAAAATCGCTTCGATATTATGATTCCGGTTCGCCGACGGCTTCGCGGTGCGACGAGAAATTTTATAGATGTCTGTGGTGGAAGCGAAGGGCTCAGGCCGCTAGGTACGGATCCTTTTGTTTAGGAAAAACACTCTTTTCCTTTTGTTTTGCCCTAGAGAGAGATCGAGTGATTTTGTACGATCAATAACTTTTGTATTCCCTTTTTTCTATATAGTGAAACATCTCCTCTTTCGCCGTGGTTTTTTTCCCTGCAAAGAGTTTTCTACGTAAATCTGTGTGTTATTTTTCTGTCGTGCAATTTTAGATTTATTTCTTTGTCGTGATCGCCAATTGATTTTGTTTAGTTTGTGCGCTCGTTGCTAACAAACTGGTATCAGAGCCCTATTCATCGATTAAGGTTTCTTCTCATCAATGGCGTCCATGAAATATGATCTCCCTTTGCTCGATCATAGCACAAGATTTACGTTATGGCAAGTGAAGATGCGCGCAATTCTGGCTCAGATGGATCTAGAAGATGCGCTGCTCGGGATGGAAAAGATGCCTGCATCCCTCAGTCTGGCGAAAAAGGAGAAGATGAATCGAAAGGCCCTTACGCAGATCCAACTACATCTTTCGAACGAGATCTTACTGCATGTCATCAAGGAGAAATCTGCTGTGAGCTTGTGTCTGAAATTGGAGTCATTGTGTATGACGGAAAACCTTACCAACAAACTCCATTTGAAGTAGAAGTTATACTCTCATCGCTTGATTCAAGGTAAGAGTATAAAATCTTATCTCGACGATTTTAAAGAAATCATTACCGATCTGGAAATGCTGGAAGTAAAATATGATGACGAAGATCTAGCATTATTACTGTTATGTTCTCTACCATCTTCCTATACAAACTTCAGAGATACTATGCTTTATGAACGTGATACCATATCTTTGGAAGACGTCTCAACTGCCCTACTCTCGAAAGAGAGAATCGATAAGGAGATGAGTGGTACCACTGAAAATCAGGCAGAAGGTATGTTTACAAGAGGAAGATCCATGAAGAGAAATTTCGAAGACAGTAAAGGAAAGGCTAGGTCGAAATCCAGGCACAGAAACTTGATCTGCAATTACTGTAAGAAGAAGGGCCACATTAAAGCGGACTGTTTCAAGTTGAAAAAAAATGAACATACCGAAGGAAGAGGTGATCAAAGGGGAAGAAAAGGTTCAAAATCTGCTGAAGCCAGTGTAGTAGAAGACTATAGCAGTGAGGGAAATATTCTCCTGGTCTGCGATAATCAATCCAGAGCAAGCACAAAGTGGATTCTTGATTCAGCATGCTCGTTCCATATGTGTCCCAACAGGGACTGGTTCTCCACTTTTGAAGCAGTAAATGGTGGGGTTGTTTTGATGGGCAACGATGCATCTTACAAGGTTGTCGGACGAGGAACGGTAAATATCAAGATGTTTGATGGCATTGTGAGAACGCTTACTGATGTCAGGTATGTTCCACAATTGAAGAGAAATTTAATTTCTTTGAGTACCCTCGACTCTAAAGGATATAAATACTCTGGTGGAGATGGAATTCTAAAGGTTTCGAAAGGGGCCATTGTTATGATGAAAGGACGAAGGCAGGAAGGAAAACTTTATGTGTTGCAAGGTTCAACTGTGACAGGTGGAGCTGCAGTATTCTCTTCATCTATGTCAGATTCAGATGTCACGAAATTGTGGCACATGAGGCTGGGACATATGAGCGAAAAAGGATTGACAGTGCTGAGTAAGAGAGGACTTTTTTGTGGCCAAAGTACAGGAAGTCTGGACTTCTGCAAACACTGTGTATTTGGGAAGCAGAAAAGGGTTAGTTTCATCAAAGCAGTCCACGGAACAAAAGGAACACTTGACTACATCCATTCAGATCTTTGGGGACCAGCACCGGTTCCCTCCAAAAGCGGTGCAAAGTACATGCTGACCTTCATAGATGATTATTCAAGGCAGGTTTGGATATTCTTTCTGTTGCATAAGAATGATGTATTCAAGACCTTCAAGCAGTGGAAGACCTTGATTGAGAAATAGACAGGAAAGCAAATTAAGCGCCTTCGCACCGACAATGGACTCGAATTCTATTCAGGAGAGTTCAATGAGTTCTGCAAAAATGAAGGAATCGAGAGACATCGTACAGTTCCTTACTCGCCGCAGCAAAACGGCGTAGCAGAATGTATGAACAGAACACTCATCGAGAAGACAAGATGTTTGCTTTCAGATGTAGGATTTGGTCAGGAGTTTTGGGCAGAGGCAACTTCTACGGCTTGCTATTTGGTGAATAGGTCTCCGTCGACTTCCATTGATCTCAAAACTCGAGAAGATGTATGGTCTGGTCACCCTTCAAATTATTCTGATTTGAGAATTTTCGGTTGTTCTGTTTATGCACATGTGAGGCTAAAACCTAGGTCGAAAGAATGCAAATTTTTGGGCTATGCTTCTGGTACTAAAGGATTTAGGTTGTGTTGTCTTCAAGATAAAAAAATTATAATCAGTAGAGATGTTAAGTTTAATGAGAATGATATGTTTCGCCGAAAGGTGGAGTCGCATGTTCCTTGTGATACAGGTACAGATACAGATGCAGAAGCAACAAAGAAATTTGTCGAGTTGGAGTATCAAACCAACTCTAAAGTTCAGATTACTCCAGCATCAGGTATCACTTCGGGCGATTCTGTTCCTGCGGAGCCTCATGCACCACCACAGACAGACACACACTTAATAGCCAGAGATCGACCGAGGAGGCAGATCAGACCACCGCAGAGATATGAAGACACGGATCTGGTGGCCTATACGTTTGTGACTACACAAGAAACAAATGCACTTGAGGAGCCATCTACTTACACAGAGGCAGTCTCGTGTACTGATTCCGCTAAGTGGATGCTCGCTATGGAGGAAGAGATAGAATCTCTTCATAAGAATAAGACTTGGGATTTAGTGAAGCTTCATAAAGGAAAGAAAGCTGTTCGATGTAAATGGGTGTTCAAGAAGAAAGAAGGCACACAGGGAGCTGAGAGTATCAGATACAAGGCTCGATTGTTGGCAAAGGGATACAGTCAAATTCCAGGTGTCGACTACAATGATGTCTTCTCACCAGTGGCGAAGCACACATCCATTAGAGTTCTGCTCGGTTTGGTTGCCATGGATGATCTAGAACTTGAGCAATTAGATGTGAAGACAGCTTTTCTACATGGCAAATTAGAGGAAGAGATCTATATGAAACAACCCGAGGGATTCACAGTTGAGGGAAAAGAAAATCATGTTTGCAGATTAAAGAAACCGCTCTATGGGTTAAAGCAATCTCCAAGACAATGGTATAAGAGGTTTGATTCTTTTATGAATCTGTTAAGTATCCAACTTAAAAAATATTTAATTTAATTTAATTTTTGAATTTGGTATTGTAGTGTAAAATTTTAATTTTGAAATTTAAATTCACCTTTTAAAACTTGAATATTAATATATTATACTTTTAAAATCTTAAAGCCAAATTTAAAATTTTTATTTAAATTGAAAGTTTTATTTTAATTATTCTTTTCATTAATTTACATCTAGATTTTAATATTTATAGTATATTTGAAATATTTTTTATTTTATAATTATTTACTCATTTGATTAATAATATTAAATAAATTTAAAATTTAATTTTTATATATTTTAAATAATATATATTATGTTTAACGATACTAATAATTAAAAATAACATTATCGAAAATAAATCAACAGCAACAATCGCTACTGTTTGTATTTGAGCACAACTCTCCCCATAATATAAATAGCACAATGTTTATTACCCACAACAAACTTTTAATACAACACGCATAATACCTATTATTATATATAGAGAGCACAATAAATCTTATTTATGTAAGCAAAATAACAAGCAAGTCATAATTGAACTTGAGCAATACAGCATGTATACCCACAAAAAAGGATGTACATTCTATATCTATTTATTTAAGAGTGAAAAGATTACTTTATAAATTGTAAAGTAAATGTGTGATGTATACCCACACAAAAAATGTACACTTAGTATTTTTTATTAAACTTTATTACCATGTTCTTTATTTTTAATCGCTCACTATATATAGAGATAAATGAACGGCTCAGAGCGGCCCTGTAACTGAGCAGGACTCAAGCTTTATCTTCAGGAGAGAGTTCATTGCGGAAAAAATACTGCTCCTCCTCCTTGCAATTGTTGTTGTTTTTATTGCTATTGACATCCAATTTGCTATACGGCAAAGCCCCACTGTCTCTGCGGACTCGGTTGCTCCAGACGAAGAGAGCCAAGTAGCCGATCGCGGCGACGAACGCGGCCGACGCCCAGATGACTGCGGCGAATGGCCAAGAGACGAGCTCGGAAGCGCGGGTCGCGAAGGCGACATTGAGTCCCGTGGTCAGGAGAAGGATGACGGCCTTCAGAGACGTCCTCAGACGAGGCGGTGCGTCGGAATGTAGACGCTCGTATTTTCTCAAGCAGTAAAACAGAGACAACAAAATGGTGTAGCAGAAGAGCACAAAAGATATGTCGCGCAGATCCCCGCGGGCATTGTAAGTTGACCCGGCAAACATGAAAGTGAGCAAGAGGAAGGAGGATGTAGGCAGAAAGCAGTAGGACCTGTCGGAAGGCGTGTCGGCCTTAACGTCGACCGTCTGCGGCGGAGGGATTGCGTCGGGGGAATTGTCGACATTGACATCGACGGTCGACTGCGGCGACGGTTGCGCTTGCTCATGTTCGGGCGGAGGAGTCGACTCTGAGGTCAGCTTCTGATCGACAACGGGGAGAGACGACATTGCTGTTGATTTTCTGCTTACGAGTTTGTAGTTTGATGCAACTTCACTCACAAACTGTTGGGTTGTAAATGCGTTGCAAATAATTCTCCACAACGCTCCTTTGGCGGTCTAACGCAAGGACTTGCGAGCAAGTTCGCAATTCTTTCCCAGAACGTTCTGGTTACCTGTCCTCAAGACTTTTTTTTGGTGGGTTAATTTTATACCGTACTAAATATATTTTTGTAAAATTTAATTTTTTATATTTATTTTTAAAAATTTTAAAATTATTTATATATGTTTCTATTTTTAATTTTTGTTAGAAAAATACAGTTAATTACATATTAACTATTTAATCTTAATTAGTTAGGTAAATATATTTTTTCATCATTTCAGATATTTTTTATTATTTTAATAGTTAAAATTTTTAAAAAAACATATTTAAAAAAATAAAATTGATATTATCTATTAAAAATAAACAGTACACTAACGGTAATAAATCAGAAAAATACATATATACAAATAATTTAGGATTTTTGAAAAAATAAATATGAAAATTTAAATTTTATAGAGATATATCCACTATATATAAAATTAATTCTATTTTTTAAATAGATCTCAGATATTAATTTATTTAGGATCTTCTTGTCTGGTACCGTATTAGATTATACGAAATAATTATTATATATAGAAAAAATTTTAAAAAAATTAATAATTTAAATTTTTGTAAAAAAAAAATTAAGTAATACTTCTGTACATCATTTAGATTCTAACCTTTAATTTTTTTAAAATTAACAACTAAAATGCCATTTTAACTATTTGAGAGCTTACTAGTGAAGCCCTGTACCAATCATCGCTAAGAATAAAAGGATATTTTTGTCTAACAAAATTTTTTAATTTTATTTTTAGAAAATAATATTATAGATTTTTTATCATTCTAAATTTATTCTTAATATGTTCTTCATTGCTAAATTTTTACTGTTCTAAATTTATTCATAAAGTCATTGGTGCTATCAATTTTTTAGCCATTGGATTAAGAGATGTGCGGTTAGGATGATAGTGCTCCTCCTAGGATTTATTGGTAGTTGGTTGAATAGTAAAAATCCTATGAACTACTATAATTCCAACGGCACATTCTTTTATCAAAGCGTTAGAAACTTGGTAGCACCAATTGCTTGGTGCTATTGATAGTGTTCCAGCCACACACACACTCTCTCTCTCTCTCTCTCTCTCTCTCTCTCTCTCTCTATATATATATATATATATATATATATATATATATATATAGTAGTACTAATGTACTTTTAGAAGTATGGAGCAATCCATACTTCCAAATTATTTTTAATGTTGAAATTTTCGAATGGACGACCGTCTTTGTTAGACTTGATCTAAAATATTTGAAATGTTTAAAAAATAAATTTTACTATTTTTCGATTTCATTTATTTAGTGATCGAAATGGCTCAAAATCAACGGCTGGAAATAAAAATTTCACAAAATATGATAATATAATATTAAAATTTTAAATTAAAAATATTAATCTTGTTTTATATAGTATAAATTTTTTTTTATAAAAATATTACGTGATTTGAATATTTATACACTGTTAAATTTGCAAAAGGTTCTCTACAATTATTAAAATTATTAATTTTGAGGCATTTTGATCACTAGGCAAATAATATCAAAATAAAATTTAATTTTTAGAGCTTTTAAATATTCTAAATCAAGTTTAACGGACCCGATCGTTCATTCAGAAATCTCAATATCGAAAATATTTTTGGAGCACTAAACTTCCGTGCTTTTAAAAACACACAAGCCTAACTCTCTCTATATATATACAATTAAATATTTTATTTTAGCAACAAATTTATAGGGCTTTCGGGTCGGGCCTGGGACGAATTTATACATATCCAAATAGGTCCAAAACTTTTACAAATCCAAAATTATAATTTCAATTCCCCAAGACCAGTCCATATGTGGCCCATCGGATCAGATCTTGTAATCTATATCTATCTATACAAATATTATCTGATAATTAGCTCACACCAAGAAGGCTCATATTGAGAAAGGGCAACATTGTCACTAAAGTCATAATCCAAGGAGTGTTGTCGTATATTAATAAAAAATTTGAATGTAAGTTAATTTTAAAATATGTATCTAAAATAAATTTATATAGTATAATAAATTATTTAGATTTTTTATATTACATATATTATATTATATTTTATTTTATAATATTAATTATCAAATAGTTTATTAATTATCTAATATTATATACGGTGTATAAAATATTGGTATGCATAAGGTGAAAGTAATTTTTTTTTCTCTTTCTTAAAATGATAAGGGCATCCTATTCAATATTCTCTATACCAAATGTATATTTGTTTATACATCAGATGCCTAATATTTTTTATTAGAGATTTTAAAATTAATTTATCGAATATAATTTAAATTATTAGACTTTATATATATATATATATATATATATATATATATATATATATATATATATAGTAGAGCTTATATGTTTTTAAAAATATAAATTTATTCATACTTGTGAATTTTTTACCATTAAATTTGTATTTGGATTTATATTTTTATAAAGTCAACTAAAGAGAGAGAAAGGTAAAGTAAAAAACACAAATTACAATACAAATTTAACGATAAAAAATTCACAAGTTTGAATTGTCTTATACTTTTGAAAGCATATAAGCTATATATATATATATATTGATGATATTAGAATATTAATTTTATATATATATATATATATATATATATATATATATATATATATATATATATATATATATATATATATATATATATATATATATATATATATATATATTGATGATATTAGAATATTAATTATTTAATGTAAGTTGTGGTGTATAGATTATAAATATATACTAAGTGTATATAGAAGTTTTCTTTTCTAGCATCAATTTTAACAGTGCAAAATACCCTCACCTATTCTAAATTTTGAAATAAGTTTTCGAGCTTTAACTTTTTAGTTAAAACATTATTTTATAAAGTTAAATAATTATTTATAGACTAACTATCAAAATTAAAAGTCTGATGAAATTTTTAAATAAAATTATAAGTATAATTCAATTTTATAAATAGTAAAAATTAAGAAAATATTAATAAAATATTATTTTTTATAATGTATATAAGACTATTTAGAATTTTTCTTTTTATATATTTATTAGTTATAAATTTTTTAATCTCAAAATTTAATAACGATATATTTTAATCGTCTTAAATCCTATTTAATCGTAGGAAATAACCCAAGTGTATCAAATGTCGGATCGTTGGCGCTAATCATTAATTCCAAAAGCTCGAGCTGTTAGAAATACGCAACCAATTCACTTAAAGCGTACAGACACAGCGCCCACGGGTCTTGACCGGACTCAACCCACCTGGACATTAGGTCTATTGTTGGGCCTCTTGCCGTTAGGTCTATTGTAGACCGCAGCCCCACTCAACTTATTGGGCTCACCCAACTCAACTTATTGATTTTCTGGGCCTATTGTCACGGACAGAAATTGGACCTATTTTTAATTCATAAATAAATAGCCAACATGAAAGACTTAATCATACTTTTAAAAATATTTCAACTCAATTGTTTTTTAAAAAATAACATTATATATTTATATTATCTGAATCAAATTTTGAGCTTATCCAGTTGCTTGGGTGAGACGCGCCATTCGGACAGGTCCTGCCTAAAAATCGGGTTGTAGAAACGTCCATTGAAAAGGTGACACGTGCGCATTCCTACGCCATACACGTGTACTTATAATAGACTCTGTCGGTGTTGGACTCTTATTTCGTTTTATACGGAGATTAGAAGATAAAAAAAAAGGAAAATGCTATGTGTATACATCTCACACCCCCACCCATCTAATGATGGGGGTGTGATGATGGTCACTTGATGTGACCCGTAAAAAATATCGCCACCATTAAAATGGTGGAGATGTATGATGTACACCCCTTCGGGGTGTACATGTAGTATTGCTTTAAAAAAAAATGAGCAATGCTACATGTACACCCCCAAAGGAGGTGTACATCTTACACCCACCCATCTAAGAGTGGGGGGTCACTTCACAGATTGTGATGTGATCCCTCACCACACCCCACGCAATGATAATTTGTTTGGCAGAATTTCCTGCAACGCAGATCTGATGTACTGGCATTCTATAAATATATGGTCTACAAACTCAACCTTATTTAGACAGAAAACACAACTGGAGAGCTGCTATTTATTAGTTAAATGAAGTGTGTGAGCTAAACTCCGTTTTTAGACCCGGTTTGAATCAAGCAACAGCGCACAAATTTTTTATTTTTGATTTCCCGTGCTTTATCTTATATATAATCCACTTGTGCCGCTTGAATAAGCCACCGACTAATAGTTATCCTTCATTTTTCATTCTATTATAGGAGCCAACGAGAAGAGCTCGAGCTAGCTCAAAAGTTCAACAAACTGAGCTCGAGCTCGACCTCTGGTGGTTCAAATTGATTGGCAAATTCGAGCAGCACGTTTATTATAATTACAAGCAAAATCAAATCAGATGTTGAATTTGATGCATTTAAATTTAACTATTATAGTTATAACTGTACAAATAAGCTCGATCAACAGTTGGAATTACATCATCTAACCTGTATCAGCAACTACTGCAAGGACCATTAAACAATATCTGTAACGATACTATTTTTTAACTAACTTCTGCTTTGCATGGGGTCTGATGGGGCTCCATATCTCTGTTTCTGATTGAATTATATGAATAAGCTCACCAGCTAGATCATTAAAACTGTACCAGGGGTGTGAACCCTACTCTGGTTTAAATTGAATTATCAAATTAAATCGATCAGTTCTATCAACGTAGTTTTATTTAGCGCTCATTTGGTGCTAACATTTTTTTTTTGAAATTATAAAAAATTATCTTATTTGCGGTTAAAAAATATGATAAAAAAATATTTTCTTCGTTTGTGTCTGTATATACTTTGCATATCGTTTTCATCAAAAAAAAAAAGAAAAACGAAAAAGGCATAAGTATATTCTTATAATAATATACTTCCACTCCAGATGTATTTTACTTATTAATTTTAAATGAGTCTTAATACTAAATGAGTCCTAATAATAATTTTACATGTAAAAATATATAGTTATATATGTAATGCATCATTTTTAAATGGATGACCCGTTATTTTTTTTATTTTATCATATTTATTTACTGTACATAATCACCGCGGTTCTAACAACTTTTTTTTTAGAGAAGCCAAATATAAAATAGAAGACAAATATATATGAAAAATGCTATGTGTACACTCCATCCGACGTGTACATTTTACACCCTCACCCATCAAGTGATCCCAAAAACACTCCACCCATTGAATGGGTGGGGTGTAGGATGTGCACCCCTTTCGGGGTGTACATATAGCATTGTCCAATATATATATATATATATATATATATATATATATATATATATATATATATATATATATATATATATATATATATATATATATATATATATATATATAATTATTAGGAATATTATATAATAAATTATATAAAACTCTCTTATAATATACCATTTTTTTATTTTGTCTTCTGTTGTTCAAAAGCCTATATTTTGCCCTTTCGTAATTACGAAATTATTTTTAGAAGACAACGGAGTTAACAGAATATGCGAAATGACGATAATGCCCTTATCCCTGTACTTCACGATGACGGCTCGTTCGTGGTCCAGGTGCTCCCGGCGCTCGCCCGTGGCAGCACGTCGACGGCGGAGCAGGGCTGGACGTGGCCGCGGACAACGACGAGGGCGGCGTCGTCGTCGTCGCCGCTGTCGTCGGAAGAGGAGGAGAGAGCGGAGGTCGGAGATGGGGGCGGATGGGGCGAGGCAAATGCGGCGGAGGGTGTAGGAGGCGGCGAAGTACTTGGCCCATGTGCTCGCGGCGTAGAGGGCGAGGCCGATGCCGAGGACGGTGCTGTCGAAGGCGGTGGCGGCGCGGGCGATCGCCGCCGCGGTCTCGTTGTCGCGCGACGACATGGCCCCCGCGTGCCGCGATGACGGCTCGTTCGGCGGAGCCTTATGAGATGAGAGGCCGAAGCTCTTAACGCTCGCCCGTGGCAGCGCGTCGACGGTGGAGCGGGGCTGGACGTGGCTGCGGACGACGACGAGGGCGGCGATGGCGTCGTCGCCGTCGTCGTCGAAAGATGAGGAGAGAAGGAGGGTATGAGATTTGAAGAGTATTTTTTGGTATATCACCTAAGAAATTGACGGTTCACTCACGGAATGCTGACGGCGGAGGTAAATGCATAATTCCGTAATTATGAGGTAGCAAAATATAGATTTTTGAAAGACAGGAGAACAAAATAAAAAAACGGTATATTATAGAAGGTTTTCTGTAATTTAGTCTTATTTTTAATTATAATTATTTTAGATGCATGATGGCATTACTAAATTAGAATTTTTTTTTCCCTCAATTTTTTCTTAAAAAAATATAAAATATTTTTTATATTTTAATACGTGATTTTATTTAACTTGGGATTAATTAGTTAACTAAATGTAGTTAATTACAAATTGAGCCCCACTTTTAGATGTGTGGATATTTTTTGTGGAGAGTCAGTGGTGTTAATTAATCCAGTACAATTAATATAGGTCCGTCACTATATAATACAAATTTTTTGAAATCTCAAATGAAATCTAAATTTTACAATCTTTTAGTATTTGGTTTAAATCAAATTATTAAGTGATGTGCTAATTTGATTATGTTTAGTAAATATTTTGATTTGATTCCATTGCATACACTAAAAATTTAAAAATATATATAAAAAAACAAAATTAACCGGTTATATGGTAGCTTAATACAAATTACCTATTAGATAGTGATCAAATAGTTATAGTAGTTAGATACTAAGATAATTAGATCAACATTCTTTATGTAACACGGATGGTCCTTAATGCAAGTGGTAAAGTTCTTGTAGTAGATAGTATTCAAAATTTTAAATTTAAAATTTAATTACTTCATAATTTTAATTAAATTTATTTTTTTTAAAAGTAAATGAAACGAGTAGGGAATAAAGTACCAAATCGAATTATTTTAGTTAAAATTCAACTTACTTAAACTAAATAGCTTAAATAACTTTCCAATGCAATTGAGGATTTATTTTTAGGACATGTTTGATTCGAATTATTTTGCTAGAATTACAGATAATACTATTAAAATTATTATATTTAATTTATTTGATCTGTAATCTGATCGATAATATAAAATTATAAATAATATAAAATTATTCTAAAAATATTACCGAGTAGAGAATGACGAGTATTTTGTATTACTGAATTATCTTGCATAGTATGTAAAATTATAAATTTATCTATCCAACAGTCCAATCCTTACAAACTCTTTTAATACGTTATTTTAAAAAATTTAATTTAAAATTTTAAGATGTTAAATTTTAAATTTCAAATTTCAATATTTTTTAATGTCTCGGTCCAATAACAGTGTGGTGGACAAGGTCCACGCAGCATAGAATATCTGGCTTATGGTTGGATTCACGTAGGATGTGGTAGACCAGGTCTACAATCATGGACGATGCTACCTCCCCCGGTTCCCCACGTCCCCTTCTATTTTGTCCGTATCTTCTCTTTTCGCCTCCCCTCGTTAGCGGTGGCTTATGTTTCTACCCACAGAAATCCCACAAAACTATTGGCTGCACCTGGTGCACCATGCTATATTTTTCTTTTTTTTTTAAATTTTTTTCAATAGTGTAAATGTGAAAATTTTGTTCCGCTATTAATTAGATTCGAAAACTATATTTATAAAATTTGTCATTAAATTTGAGATGAGATTAGAAAAATTATCGCCGGTATAATTATGATTGAAATATAAGCAAAAAAAAAAAAAATGTCTCTTAAAATGATAAAATGAGCAATGAGGGAGGGAAGGAAGAGTGGATTGTTATGCGGTCTACAGGTGACACAGTGAACCAAGTTCACGCATAGTTAGTGAGTAACCAGAGAAGTTCATTTTACCGAATAAAAAAAAAAGGGATCGATCCGTAACCACGCGTCCACGCCAGCGAGATATTTCTCAAATTCTCTCACCTCTCCTTTCTCTCTCTCCTCGTCTCTCTCTTATTCCCTTGCTCGAGGATGCTGCTCCAGTTATGGCATCGTCGTCCTCCTCCTACTGTTCCTCTTCCTCTACCTCCTCCTCCTACTGTTCCTCTTCCTCTACCTCAATCTCTACCTCTTTCCCATCGCCCCCTCCTCCTCTCCCTTTCGTCGCCTCCGTGCGTGTAGGGAGCTCCGCGACGAGCTCTTCGGAGCCCTTATGCTCCGATCGCCGCCCCCCGCGGCCGTAGGTGGAAGCGGAGGAGGCCGCCCATGGCGAGCTCCGACGATCGATCGGTGCTCGCCCAGTCCCTCACCTCGCGCTACTCGGAGTGGATCGTCGAGGCCCTCGACGAGCTCCCGGAGTGCTTCCTGATCACCGATCCCGCGATCCCCGGCCACCCCATCGTCTTCGCGAGCCGAGGGTTCCTCGCCATGTCGGGGTACGCCACGGACGAGGTCCTCGGACGCAACGGTCGCATCTTCCAGGGCCCAGCCACGGATCGACGGTCCGTGATGGAGATCCGCGAGGCGGTGCGGGAGGAGCGGACGTTCCAGATCAGCCTCCTCAACTACCGCAGGGACGGGACCCCTCATTGGATCCTGTTCCACTTGTGCCCTGTGTTCGAAGCGGCGGGGAGCGGGCGCGTGGTCCACTTTTTGGCGGTCCAGGTGCCGGTCCCTCAGCGGTCGAGGTCGAGGTCGAGGTCGAGGTCGAGGTGGTGCGGGGGAGGGACGGGGATGATGTTGAGAGCGTGTCGGAATGAGCTCCTAATGGATGAGGGTTTGGAGTGTAGTCGTGCAGAGGAGTCATTTGTCGAAATGCTTAGCGGAGGTTAGTTGCTTTCCCCTTTCCTGCATTGGTTTTACTTTGCCTAGTAGCCATATCGTTCGTATTAGATTTTATCCACATGATATATTGGAGGGTTTAGTTACTGATTTCAATTGTATTTGTGCTGTTGTATTATTGAATTTGGTTGCAATTGCCATTCAGAATATACATGCGAACTGTTTAGGAATAACAAAGATATTCCATTAATTTCAAAGAGAAATGGTGTCGATTTCCTGATTATTACAGGGGTGGAGGCTGAAGAGCCACGGGTAGCCACTGATTGTGAGAAAGAGAAAGCGTTGAATGCCGCGAATAGCATCATATCCACATTGAATCGATATAGCAAGATTACCGGTCGGGTGGTCTGCGGGAAGAGATGCTGTCCTGTTGGCGTTCCTTCCCTCAGTTCGTCCTTAATTATCTCTCTCGGTAGAATCAAACAGAGCTTTGTATTGTGAGTTATTTCCCCTTTCGCGAAACAAATCATTCGTAAGATGTGCTTTTGCGCTATTAACAGAGAATGGCTGGATATCTTTCAGGACCGACCCCTATTTACCTGACATGCCTATCGTCTATGCAAGTGATGCGTTTCTAACTTTGACAGGTGCTTGATCTTTATCCTGTTATTGAAACTATTTATCATCTGAACCTTTGCTCACATTTATATCT
Source organism: Tillandsia leiboldiana (assembly GCA_029204045.2). Lineage (NCBI taxonomy): Eukaryota > Viridiplantae > Streptophyta > Magnoliopsida > Poales > Bromeliaceae > Tillandsia > Tillandsia leiboldiana. The sequence continues at coordinate 1,150,185 of CM055064.1, read as the reverse complement.
GTTGAAGTTCAGGATAACATTTAATGGTTCAATTTGTTATGTGTTTTGAAACTTTTGACTTGTAAACTTGCATTATCTTAGTGCATTTCGCTAAGGCTTAGTAGAATTTGTTTAGAATTCTGTTTTGGTGTGTTACTTGAATTAGCTATATATAAAATGCGCCGTATAGAAATAGATGTGTACTGGAATACCGGTCGGATGGTGACACCATCGCTGCTGTAGGAAAATCTTTTCTCTCACAACGATAGAGCTAATTCAGTGCCATGTCCTTGGAGGCCATGGACGATCAATATTTCACTTACATCCATTGATCCTTTTATTGCATATTGAATTGTAAGTACTCTGAAACAATGCTGTAGAAGCTCTTGGACATTAGACAGGAGAAAGGGATGAATAGGGATGGAAGGCTAGTTTGTATACTGCAGATAGATTTGAAAGGATAAGGGAAAGAGATGACAGGGGATTCAAGACCAGCTTGTAGAGTGCAGATAGATTTAAAGGTTAAGGGACAACAAGCCTAAAGAAATGAGGTTTCCTTTTCTTGAAAGATCTGTTGGGCACTTTTCATGTTAATGACCCATTTTTAATGAAAGGTTTTGCCCAAACCATTTTTGGTTCATGTTAGCCCTTCACAATTTAAGCACTCGGAAGCAAATTACTCAACTGTGTTTGTAGATCTTAATTAGATCATGTCAGATTTGGATATCATGTATCGAAACTGCAAAAGAGAATCATATAAAGCATACTAGATTTGAGTAGAACTATATCAGATTACTATATCAAATATTGATAGAATAATATTAAATCTAGATAAAATCATATTTAGTTACATAGACTTTTCATAACTGGCTATTAATTGACTCTTTAATTAGCATTGAAAATATGATGGGATCCATGCAGATATATTTAGCCTAATAGGAAATACACATTTGAGTAAAATAGCTCAAGATAAGACTCGAACTTAACTCTATTGGACTTAAATTAAATCTCTTCTTCCGTATTGGTGTGCATCAACGATTTTTTTTTTGATTAAACAGGGATGAACCCTATTTGAACGACGTACAGAAAGTAGGTTTAGCGAGAGGGGCTCCCAATACAAGGAACTGTGTCCGATCCTTTGCCCAATGTTGTGTCCCAAACAGGAAATAAACAAAAAAAAATTGGACAGCCCCCCCTGAATTAGTACCAGTTACAACCCAACTCAGAGCAGACAAAAAAAACCAATTGACCCAAAATTACAACCAAAAAACCAATTGACCCAAAGTTACAATCCAACATCCAGGAAAATCTCCAGAAGTGGATTCAGTCATTGAATGTGGGAAACGAAGTGCTCAAATCCGCCGCCTCTCAAGTGGATATGAATAGAACCCAATGTTGTAAGCTCCAGCAACAAGCAGTTGGGGTTAAATGGAAATCTGGGAAGAGGACCCACTGCATCAACGATTTAATCTTCACAAATTGTTAGTGATAGCCAATTACTGAGCCTTGCATAGCTTAGTACCGTTTGACCTCGCCTTGACATGGAGCTTGTTGTGGACTTCTCTTGAAGTTTGGTTCATAATAATATATGATTTGTGAGCTATGACATGAGGAAGAATAGAAACAAAAGAAAGGACAGAGCATGTAGAAGGCAAAGTGTGAAATTTGAGTAGTCCATATACAGGAAGAAAAAATGATGCACTTTTTCACCTAAGATCTGCTACTTGCTTTAAAACCAAATGCTGCAAATTAGATTCATGTATTAGGCCAAAATTTTTCTTGCATCGACTTTAGAGTTCTGGCCACTATCCAGGTTTCGGGATTTTGCCATTGTTCCTCTACCTCCATAACCCTATATTTGGTGGTTCACGGAGACAACACTATGATGATGAGAAAAGGGCATATACCTTTGGGCAGCAACAGTTTTGTGGTTCTAAAACAGTATATTATATAACAATTTTGTTGTTCTAGTAGACCTTTGTTTCTACTCCCTGTAATTATAACTTTCTCTTGCCTTAAGTGTGCCTATTCTGAAAAACAAAGGGTGACAATGTGGATTATTAGGACTTTGCTGCAAAAAATGTTGTAGCATAATTGGGTATCTGAGGTGAGATATTCCAATTTAAGAAATAAGATGCAGATAGATAGCAAGTAACAAACATAAGTTATTGACAGAAATCTTTTATAATTGTAGCTTAGTGAAGTGCTAATTGTTACTTGTTGGATGAGATATAACAGATTACTAGTTGGCAAGAAGCTCAATCGGTGCTTGTGTGCTGTAGTTTAAATTTGTTAAACATAGGTCTGCTTCTCTCATTCGTTACAATCGATTGAAATTAAAGATTGTTAGCTGTGAAACTATATGCCAATTAAAATGTCAGGCATGGTACAAGTAAGGCAGAAGGACAACCAGGCAGATTAAATAAAGCAAATTTAAGTAAATGTAATTGTGATGATATGGATTATGACATACTTTATGTTGACTAACAGCCATATAAATAACTTACATGGTTGGAAATTAATGAGAAATACTTAAAACTGTTTTGTGGGGCTTCAGTTGTGGGTAATTGTCATGCGAGGAAATCTGGTGTAGGCTTATAATTGTCAATTTCTGCTTAACTGCTATTATCCAAAAGTTGATCCCAATAGCATTGTTCAGTAAAGATTGCAATGGGAAAACATCACATTACTAGGATCCCCAAAGATCTCTACCTTTAATTTTCCTTTAATTTTGTATTTGATGTTCAGTTTCTGATATTTTGATCGGGAGAAGAAAGCCCACAACATCATGGTCTTTGTCCTCAAACCAAGGATTTAAGTGCCGTGGCACGGGATCGTGCCGAAAACTTGCCGGCACGGTACGGCACAATGCGTGCCAAGCCGTGCCGATGAGTGCCGGTCACAAAAAATACATGCGTGCCGACACATAATGGCATGAAATATTTAATTTCTTTAGCAACAAAATTTTTTAATTGCTTATTATGTATCTTTATCAAATATTTTGAACTTTATTAAGAAAATTACTTAGTAATTTTAAGAAAAAAGGGTTTTGAACTGTGTCATCGGCACGGGAGCTGTATCGTGCCGGCATCTTGTTGGCACGGTACGGCACGGTAGATACGGCTCGTGCCGATGGATACTTAAAACCTTGCCTCAAACATATTCTGACTTGCAGGCCATTTAGAGGCTCCATTTGTAAACTAGATTTGCCACTCTCTAAATACATGCGTACTTCTAAATGGTCTATTTTAGCCAGAATTTTCTTGAAATTTTGTTAAGTGGTAATACCGAATCGTTTTAGTTTCTGGCAACATGGAGCGTGCAAGGTATGACTGTAGCTGGGTATAACCCTGCAGCATAGATTGAAGTGCAGGGTATCTTGCTGGGGGAAATTCAGATTAGGCCTCTATTCTTTCTGTTTGATTGCGCATTCTATCAGACCCTTTTTTTGGGGAACCATGTAAAGCCTTTGCTAGAAAATATCTTCCTCTTGGCTTAAACTATGTACTTCTTCACCTTTGTGTGATACCGTGGAATGAATCTTGGTCCTTGCTTTTTTCTTTTGACATGGTTCATATTTTAACTGGAGCATTTATTTCACTTTTTATCATTGTAGGTTATTCAAGAGATGAAGTTTTGGGACGTAATTGTAGATTTTTGAACGGACCAGGGACTAGTTCGGATGTTTTAAAAGAGGTGGGGAATAGATTCAACATTAAAATATATATTTGAACATACTTTGTTTCCTTGTCATCTAATGACTGGTGAATCTTTTCCTTTTATGATTACCTAAGTGCGACTTCTGATACTATATATCTGCTTATGTAGATAAAGGATAGCATCTGTGCCGGGCAAGCCTGTTCAGTGCGGCTATTAAATTACAGGTGCTCACTCCGCTAGTATTTTGGCATGTCATTGCTACAATTTTCAGAATACATCACCATCTCGTGTTTGAAAGAGGCTGAAATTATTCGTTTGTCACTTGCATTATTTCTCAGGAAAGATGCAAGCTCCTTCTGGAATCTTCTCCACATATCACCTATACGAGATGCATCTGGCAAGGTATGGTTTGGTTCTCTATTCTCGAAAAACTGTGCACACATCTAAAAAAGATGAGGAATAGAATATTGAGTCTTTCTCCCTAGAGCATAACCAATTAACCATTCAGTCAGAAAGTAGGGCATAACCACGAAATGATGCATTAATTTGTATTCCAGTAGGTCGTTTAATATTTCTCCACCAGTATATTTTTCTAATTTATTGCTGATAATGGCTTGGGCCTGCGTTGGTGTAGATCCCACATTGCCAACATCTTCCATCCAGGCCAACTTCTGTATTGGGCTAGGTTTAGCATGGAATGATCAAAAAATGGACTAGGCTTAGGGCCCTATAATTTATTTTTAATTTTTTAATTTTTTTTTTGGACCTTCATAAGGCTATTGAAATTTTGACTTGCCGGTGTAGTGTAAGAATCGACAGTTTTATTGTAAAAATGCTCTAACCATGTACCCTGCGCATGAAGCTACAACTATTCGGTAATAGATTTAAAGAACCTCTAACTAGCTTATTGTCGCGTTGCAGATTGCGTTCTATGTCGGGGTTCAGTTAGAGGAAGGTTTGAAGTGCAACTACAACGGCCTGAGCCCGAAGATGTGGCAGCTCGGCGCGGTAGGTGCAGTTAAGGTTGCATTGCGGGGCTCGTCATTGTCCGCCGGTCCGTCGAGGCCTCCATCGTAGTTCGCCTTAGATTCCACGACACTCCTTAGAGGTTTTCAACTGCGTGCTTTGTCTCTGCTTATCTCTTAGATCCTTTATTTATTTTTTTTTGGTTTCTCTTTATTGTCTCACCGCAATTGTAATCTGTACTATATCAAATAACATTTGATCAAATAACAGTTGATCACATAACAGTTGGTCAGTGTGAGTGTCAGCAATTAACAGTGCTTCAGGAAAAATCTAAATTAACAGTATGATGTACGCAGATCACAGTGATCAAGATCAATAGAAAAAAGGATCTCCCAAATATAACGTCGATGTCTTTTTACTTTTTAAGCTTTTCCTGATACTGCAGGGATTATTAAGATAAAAATAGGAGAGCATGGAGCTTAAGCTGTGCCTATAATACGCAAGAGCTCTGCTATCAAATATGCCACCCCCAATAAGGACTTTTGTTCTTTGTTGGTAAAATATATTCAAATATTTCCCCTATTATCCTGACTCTCGAAAAATCTGAGGTTTTTCTTTTTTTACTTTTGGAAATGACCGTTCTTTCTATTAGCTATTTATTTATGGATTAAAAATAAATTTAATTTTTTGTTTCGTGACAATAACATCAAGAGACTAATAAATTAAGTTGGATGAGTCCAATAAATAGAGTAGAGTTGCGGTTCATAATAGACCCAATATCAAGAGGCCTAATAATATATCTAGCGTTCAGATAAGTTGAAATCGATCGAAGTTTGTGGACGCTGTGTCTATACGTTTTAAATAAATTAGTTACGTATTTGTAATAGCTTAAACTTTTGATATTAATAATTAGTGCCAACGATCTGACCATTTGCCTGTACACCTAATGTTATCAGCACAAAAAAAAAAAAAAAAAATAGAAAAAAAATATGTAAAAGCATGCATTTTTGTTTTTTATTGGGTGATCTAAAAAAATATGATATTTTTTATGGGCGCAGCGCATTTTCCCCGCCATCCCAAAGAGAGGCTAAATGGATCTCCTTGTTTCAACGCACTTGAGCCGGCGCTAATTAAAATTATCAATCAATTGATAAAATAAGTGTTATAGGTTTCTCAAAAAGGGTATAACCGAATGAATGCGAAATACTTCTTGACTAGTAGGTCTCTCGGTCCTCGAATCGTAATATTTGAAATTAGAAAGCAGAATAAGAACAGTAACTTCACAAGTTCAAGTTACTTCTTCCAGCACATTTATCAAAGCAACAGGTGGATTCCATCCGACCCCACAATGAGTTTCAATTTTGTACTCCACAGAGAACGCTGGCCACCTCATAACATAACGGCTAATGCTGGCTTACCGAAAAGATAATCCCCTAATCAATACCCTTTTTTTTTTCCTCCACATGTTTAATATGTGAAAGGCGTCGGCCGTCGCGGCGCAATGCGGTGCCAACTTCGAAGAAGACTCCGACTAATTCTTCTGTATAATAGTTATTTCGTACGAACTAAAAAATTATTTAAAATCAAGATATCGTTAAAAGTGAAGATTTTTATTTGGCTAGTACTGAGAAGGAGAGTTCTGACCAGAGACATCCTTCGAAGAAGAAACTGGAATGGGCCTAGCTGTTGCGCCATCTGTTTAGATCCGGATGAAACAGCGGACCATCTATTTGTATTCTGCACCTACACTAAAACACTGTTGGAGGCCCTGCTGCCAAACAAATTAGAGGCCCACAACGCTTCATCCGTCGATAAGCTCTGGAATACGAACGGCCTCAAGAAGGGCGTCTTGGGAAAAAGAATGCTAACCACCATTGTGGCCATCTGGTGAAACATTTGGCTGGAAAAAAACAGAAGGTGTTTCGACAACAAGAATCGCTGTCTCGGTGTCTTATTTACGGAAATTAGAATTTGCCGATCAAACTGGACCATATTCTGTGCCTAGTCTCGGATTTTTTTTTTTTTTTTTTTTTTTTTTCCGGGCCCGGCTGTTCTACTGTAGAAACTGGCTGTCCAGTTGCTAAGTTCACCTTCGTCATGAATGAAGCGGCAGCATACTGTCTTTTCTCAAAAAAATAAAATAAAATAAAATTATTTAAAATAAAATATAATATGAAGCAAGAGGGGAAAGCATTTCTGGAACAGTAATAAGTGAACAAATTATTGTACGTTTTTGTACAGATTAAAATTCTTGATTCGTACACCTTGAGTTAGTGTTCGATTGATATGTTTCGACTGCGACGTGTTCAACTGTGGAGAAAAGCGACTGCGTCGGTCCCTTCCAGTTGGGTGCTGGTGGCCGCCCTAAACTGGAAGTTGCGGGGAATGGGCGGCTCCAGTAATTCCATTACCAAAACAAAATCACTGATCAATTACCTCTGCCGAATCGTAACCGCAGGTTTATATGACTTCTAATCTTTTTTCCTTGCCTTTTTTTTTCTTGAAAGGTTGTTAATCATCTGATCATTTTACGGGACGAAGACGGCATTAGCTTGTCCATACATGCGCATTTGGCCGCCCATCAAAATCGAATCTTCTTTCAATTATTGGCTCATAACTCGTTGATTATGTTCATATTAGAGAACCAGTTGGATTTTAAATATATATATATATATATATACTTTGAGAAAATATATTTTGCAAAGTTTTGTCTATAGTCATTTTGAGCTCGATTTTGCTAAATTCGCTGAACATGAACTCGATCAGCTCAGCTCGCGATATAGTTTGCGATTAAGTGCTACACTTTCGTCTTACAATTCAGATTGCAAAACTGATTGATAACGAAGGCAAATGGAGAATAATATTCCCCAAATATCACTATTTGAACTCGTATTGCTTTTAATATACACAACTAAAATTTATTGTTTGAAAGGGGATGGGCACGTGCTAAATTGAATTTGGAGATGAAGGAACATGCATGTGACCATCGATATATTCATAATATTCATACTTCAACCTCTATCCTACTTTTCTCGCGTACAATAAAATCCAATTCAACATGCCAACGCATTCGTCGCATCTCACAAAAACGCAACCTACACCAATTTTCGGCCATTAAATTTTTGTCACTCTACAATCGGCCAAAATCCCTTTCAAAACTCTGCTTGCGTGGAGCCGATAGACTCTCATCAGGAATTTCAGGCGCTGAAACGTGAGGATATTGCGTGTGAAAAAGTAAAAGTATTTTATCTTAAAATTTTAATCACAAAACGATTCGCTACTTTTTTTATCTCTTTAAAATTATACCTGCTTACATTTTATTTTCAACTTATGATTATCTGTTCGAAAAATATATTAGTCAATATGATCGTCGCCCTTTCGAAATATATATATAGAATTAGACTAGAATACTATCAATAGCACCTTGTCATTAGTGCTATTAAGTTAGATGAAAAAATATGCGGTTGAGATTATAGTGGGCCCCTAGGGTTTACTAGGTGGTTGGTTGAATAGTAAAAATTTTAGGAGACTACTATAGTCCCAACCACATATTTTTTCGTCCAACGGCTGAAAATTTGATAGCACCAATTGTTTGGTGCTATATATATATATATATATATATATATATATATATATATATATATATATATATATATATATATATATATGACTCATTTCTCTCACTTGTATTATTTAGTTTACTTATCTTCTAAGGAAATGTATAAGTGTACACTTTTTGGGAGTGTACATCTTACACCCCATCCCATCCTGAGGTAGGATGAATTTCATTCGTCACTCGATGTGACGAGTGAAGGTATACCCACCTCAAAATAAAATGGAGTGTAGAATATACACCCATTTTGAAATATACACCTAGCAAAGCCCATCTTTTAAATAAAGCAGGTAATATTTAATTCTACATTTTTGAAACCTTTTGAACTCCCAAAATGAAGCTTTTCGGATATGATAATGTGTGCATTAATTACAAGATTTATTATGGTAGTCAATTTTAGTGACACTTTGACTCTTGAGATGTTAAGTAGGGCCCACTTTTGGCATGGACGATTACGACTTAGCGTGACCTCACACCAAAAGCGACTTGACACGTGACACCATCCGCGAACCTTCGAGCCATCTCCTGGGAAAGATCGTTAGAAATATGTCCCTCTCTCTCTCTCTCTCTCTATTGGTAGTGTATGTATATGTGTATTTATGTGTATATATATATATATATATATATATATATATATATATATGAATCAAAGAATATATATGTCCTATAATTAAACATCTTTAGTTGGGCCATAGAGAGCGATGTCGTTCTCTCACTCTTCTGTGTTGTATGGAGATTACACTCCCAATTTGTTGCAAAGCTGTGAGTTTTTTCCGGCCGACGCCGCCTCCGAGAATTCACACAGAGGCGCCGACTTTGCGGCTTTTGATGAAGGCTACTACGAGCAATTCGCGTCGCCGACGGCCGGGTACGGGCCGGAAGAGCCTCTTGCTGGTGATTGCAGCCCGACAGTCGATACGATAATGTATGCTTGGTCTCGTGTTTTTCATTTCTGTGTTTTTGGCAGCTCTCGCAATTGGAGCTGGTGCTTCTCTCAAAAAACTAGTTTGCGGGTTTATGTTATGTGAAGTTTGATCCTGTTTCAATTTCGCTGTTGGCGTAGTAGTTTCGATTGTAGCAATTTAGTTCTGAGAGTCAGTTTCAGTCAGACTTTCAGTTTTAAATTAGAAATTATGTGCAGATTTCATTTTCACTGCCACTGTTTGATCTCGATTTCAATTTTGCTTTCAGAATTAATATTTTAATATAATTATGTAGAACAGATTTTAACAGATAAATTTGAAGTTCAGGTCGAACTTCAGAAACCAACTAGTAATTCTCTCTCTTTTTAGATGAGTTATTTATTGGTGGTTAATGAATTACTTTACCATATGCAGGAATTGTGGGGATGAGATGAAGAGGATGGGAGTAGAAATTGGAAGCAGGATTGGGTTCAGAACAAGATCGGAGGTAGAGATTTTGGATGATGGATTCAAATGGAGGAAATATGGGAAAAAATCAGTTAAAAACAGCCCCAATCCAAGGTAAATTAATTCTGTGCACCAAATGCAACTAGTGAGATAGTTTTTTTCTTTTTTTGATTGTTTCCATAATTAAGCTTACAGAGTTTAATCATGAACAAAAACCAGCTAGGAACTTAACCAGCATAGCTGTAAATCAAATTAACTGCAGGAATTATTACAAGTGTTCGAGCAACGGCTGCGGAGTGAAGAAGAGAGTCGAAAGGGACCGCGACGATCCGAGCTATGTGATCACGACCTATGAAGGTGTGCACAACCATCTCGCACCCGGATTCGTCATCTGCGATCATGATTCCCACTGCAGGATGTACCCGACGTTGATTTCTCATAACAATTGCTCTCTTTTTTGAAGTTGTGATGTTCAATTCGTTCTAATCGCACTGTAAGAACGAAAAAGTTGTTACATATGAGTCTTAGAGACGAGAATCTGCACGGTGTACTATATGTGAATGTGTGCACATTCGTGCGAATTCAATGGAATACGAGCTTGTTTTAAGCTAAAGTTTAGGACATCAAATATCCAACTTAAAAATTCAAGGACCAGAACAAAACGTAAACATGTACAGGGAATGGTGGAGCAAAATTTATCCAAACAAAATCTATTGCAGAGCCAAGGTTTATTTTCTGTTATTTCCTGAACTGCCATTGTCCATAATTTTGGGCCTCTAAAATTTAAAAGTAGATGCTTCAAGATCTTTTTTGGGTCTCTGAAGTATGAAAGCAGTCGTTTTCACTCTCATTTCACTTGCTTCAATATTTTATTGCTAATTTATGATCTTTGAAGGCTGCTTGCCAGTTGCAAGCTGCAAGTGGGAACTGCATTAAGTTGTTGTTGTTGTCATATTTATGTCAGAATTACTTGATCAGCATAAGTTGCAACCAACTCGAATAAGATGTTAGAAAAGGGGAAAAGAAAAATGACCTCTATCCCCAGCTGTGTTCACCAATTACAACACCACAATACTTTCCAAACCTTTAACACTTGTGCTATGTGAAGCTGGAAATTTCATATCATTGGGCAGTAGAAAGATCCATGAAGATTTTACTGTGGGCCGCATAGAGCTTACAATTATGGCAATTCTTGACCTTTCAGTCTATAAATTACATGTTAGACCATTCACTGTATGATTTCTTAGTTCTGAAAAACAGCAAAGAGCTACAATCAACTTCATTCTTCTGTCCGCGGAAATGGAAGCATTTTATCTTGTCTTCCTCATCAATCTGCTCTATTTGATCTCAGCCAACTCTACCTCCTCTGAGTTTGAACATACTACAGCCGATCAGTCCTCTCTCCTGTTCTTTAAGTCACTCATAATCGACGATCCTTATAAAGCGCTCTCCTCGTGGAATGACTCTCTCCCCTATTGCAATTGGCATGGCATCTCCTGCAGCCGCCGCCACCCGGAACGAGTAGCGGCCCTCGAACTCGACTCTCTTCTCCTAGCTGGTTCTATCTCACCCTCCTTAGCCAACCTCACCTTCCTCCAAAGGATCAGCCTCTCGGGCAACCGATTCACCGGACTCGTTCCTAAAGAGCTCGGTCGATTGCACCGGCTTCAGTACCTCAACTTGAGCGCGAATTCTCTTTATGGGACTATTCCGCCTTCTCTTGGAAATTGCTCCAATTTACAAGTCATTAGTTTGAGGAGCAACAAGCTCACAGGTGAGATCCCATCAACTCTGTCACTTCTTTCTAGCCTTCAAGTACTCACATTTAGAGGTAACATGCTACAAGGATTAATCCCTTCCAATCTCAGCCAATGCTTGCAACTTCGAGTGATCGATCTAAGGAATAACTCTCTTGGAGGAGAGATCCCTAGTGAGCTCGGTTCTCTTCAAAATCTAACTCAACTGATATTAGGCTACAATAGTATTACCGGAATCATCGCTACCACTTTAGGCAACCTTGGTAAACTATTAATACTTGATCTTCCTGCCAATAGCTTAACCGGCTCCATCCCAAGTTCAGTCGGAAACCTCTCTTCGCTACTCTATTTCGCTGTTTATAATAACAATCTATGGGGACTTATTCCTCCATCCTTAGGGAGCCTTCCCTTACAAACACTTGATGTTTCGTACAACAGTCTTACGGGAACCATTCCATCTTCTCTTTCCAATCTCTCCTCGTTGGACGGCCTTTCTGTCGCAAGAAACAATCTTTACGGCCTGATTCCTTCTTACTTCGGAACACTTCTACTTCTCATTCATTTGGACTGCTCCGATAACAATCTATCTGGAGAGATTCCAAGTTCATTAGGCCAACTTTCGTCTCTCGTATATCTTGACCTCGCATTGAATAACCTATCAGGAAAGATACCATCCTCACTATACAATCTCTCATCCATGGTGAGATTAGCAATAAACAGTAATCAGCTAGAGGGAACTCTTCCTTCAGACGTCGGAAATATTCTCCCAAACCTTCAAATCCTTCTTATGTCCGATAATCTACTCGAGGGACAAATTCCGGCTTCTTTGTCCAATGCTTCTGAGCTTCGAGATGTCGAGTTAGGACTCAACAGCTTCACCGGCACGATACCCTCAAGCTTCGGAATCTTGCAGAGTCTATATTGGCTTGATATCTCCAAAAATCAACTAGAAGCTAATAAGCCTAGTGACTGGAATTTCATTGCTTCACTAAGCAATTGCACCAATCTCCGAGATTTGGATATTGGACATAATCTTCTTCAAGGCATGATACCGACCTCAATAGTCAACCTTTCGATGGGGCTCGAGTTTCTAGCTATTGATAATAACCAAATATCAGGAAGTGTACCTACTGAGATTGGGAAGTTCATCAATCTAACTTTCCTTGATATGAGTGCAAACCTTCTTCGAGGCACGATTCCTGAAGAAATTGGGCAAATCAGGAAATTGCAGCAGTTGGATCTGTCGAATAACATGATTTCAGGTGAAATTCCTCCGACCTTGGGAAACCTCACACAAATGAACAGGCTTTATCTCTGTGTCAATGAATTAGAAGGAACCATTCCACCAACGTTAGGCAACATGGCAATATTAGAGTTGTTGAATCTTTCAAATAACAAGCTAACAGGCAGCATTCCTAAAGAAGTAATGAGCCTTTCGTCACCCTCTAGTTTTCTCGACTTGTCGCATAATTTTCTAAACGACTCATTACCATTGGAAGTCGGCAATTTGATAAATATTAAGGAGCTCGATCTCTCAAATAACAAGCTATCCGGTGAAATTCCAAGCACCATTGGCGAATGCCAGATATTGGAAAGCCTTCACATGGAAGGGAACTTTTTTCAAGGACCAATTCCTTCCACTTTAAGCAACTTAAGAGGACTTCAAGAACTCAATCTCGCGAGTAACTTATTGTCAGGCCAAATACCAGAATTCCTTGATGAGTTCCCCTTTCTACAATACTTGAATCTCTCTTACAATAATTTTGGGGGTCAGGTACCAATTACAGGTGTTTTCAAAAATGTGAGCGCGATCTCACTCGGCGGAAACAGGAATCTCTGTGGTGGAATTCCTGAGCTACACTTACCAAACTGCACATCAAATGCCTCTGCCAACAAACATCACTCTCATGAACTTAAGGCAACTCTCATTCCTATAGGTGGCGTAATTCTATTTTTAACTATAATCTTTTGCTTACTTGGGAGCTGTAAATGGATAGTACGCTCTCGAATGAAACCACTATCAATGTTTTCCTTCAAAGATCGGTACATGAAAGTATCTTATGATGAGCTTTTCAGAGCTACTAATGGGTTCTCTTCAACTAATCTAATAGGCACAGGTAGTTTTGGATCAGTGTATAAAGGAGATATGATGCATGAAAATGCGGCCATTGTTGCTGTAAAAGTGCTGAACCTTCAGCAGCATGGGGCTTCCAAGAGCTTTACGTCCGAATGCGAAGCCCTAAGAAGCATCCGACACCGAAATCTCGTCAAAATTTTAACTTCTTGCTCTAGTCTAGATCACCAAGGCAATGATTTTAAGGCACTAGTCTATGCATACATGCCTAATGGTAATTTAGAAGAGTGGCTACATCCTAATGCATGCAAGAATAGACCATTCAGAAGTCTAAACCTTATCCAAAGGTTGAACATTGCCATCGACATAGCCTCTGCATTGGAATATCTTCATCACCATGGGTCCACACCAATTGTTCATTGTGATCTTAAGCCTAGCAATGTTCTTTTGGACGATGACATGGTGGCACATGTTGGGGACTTTGGGCTGGCGAAGTTTCTCATACAAAACCAAGATGAATCATCTCAACAGTCAACTAGCACAACAGGAATCAAGGGATCCATCGGCTATATTCCTCCAGGTGAGAACTCACACACAATAAAAACCTAATTTACGTTATAATTTATGATATATCAGCAAAATATGTTTTACATTTCTGATAAAATTGATGCTGGATACGCGAATTTCTTAGGCTATCTATAATAAATGTGATGGTGCTTCATGTTCACTACTGATTTTTGAGGCAAAAACGGGTAGTGACATGAGAATATTGTTGAATTGATGATGACTATAGTGTATTAATTAGTAGAAAAGAGGGGAAAAAAATAAGAAAAGAAAAAGGAGGAGATTGCATATTAACCATGAAATTCAAGATAGTTTCAGAATGAACAAATTACAATTAATTTGACTAATATATAAAACACTACCAAGTATACAGTATATACAACATTACCACATTTCTAAAACATATGAATGTGCCTTTTGTCGTGGGCTACGATGTTTATCTAACGAATACTAACAGTTTTAACCAAATATTTGGCAGAGTACGGAATGGGCAGTCAAGCATCTATACTTGGAGATGTATATAGCTATGGTATTCTTCTGCTAGAACTGTTTACTGGAATAAGCCCTATCGACAACAAGTTTAAAGAAGGCTTAAGCCTTCATATGTATGCTCAAATGGCTTTTCCTGAACAAGTCATGGACATAGTAGACAACAGGATGTTCTCGGCAGAATATAATATAAACACGAGGGAAGACGATGATAGAATAGTTTATCAGGAAGAGAGTGTGCGAGATTGCATAGTTTCAGTGATCAAATATGGGCTCATTTGCTCAAGTGCATCACCGAAAGATCGATTGGAGATGACGAAAGTTGCCAAGGAGCTCAATGAAGCAAAAAGAAAAGTCTCTTAGAACCAAAAGCCCAAACGAAGCTCAAAGTAGGCCAAGGACTCGGAATTAGCTATTCTTCAGTCAAATTCAGATGCGTGGTATAGCCGCATTGCTGTGGAAATTTATCATATATAGTTCAACAGTGTTTTACAATGTTTGATGAATGCATAGAGATTTTTTTTTTCATTTGAAATTTGTGATATATAGCTGCTGCTTTTTTGGGGTAAAGTCAAGAAATGCATATAGTTCAACAGTACACACTTGGCTTCTCAACTGAACAAACATTTCAATATTGAGAGAATATTTTCTTCTATAAATAGAAGAAGCTATTCTATGTGCTTAAAAAAAGAATGCCAAAGAGCTAAAATTATTTTCTGAAAATAACTGAGGAAAAAATGAAAAACAAGATAAACATAAATAGAAGCAGTTGGTCAAGTGATATTGCCTGCATTTTCCTCAGCTGATATTTTATTTCTTCGTCTTCGATACATCACCGATTCTGTACCTCTGTTTTATATTTAAAGTAGTTGTCAAAGTGATCAGATGGTTCATAGACGAAGCAAGAGATTACATCTCTTAACGTCGCAACACCAACAATTTCTTGGTTAGTGCCATCTACTACATAAATCCGGTGAGCAGATCTCGACGCCAAACTCTCTATGACACTCCCCAGGCAAGAAGTAGGTGCACATGTAGTTGGATTTGCCATTGTGTTTGCTAATTCTGTTTCTGCTGAGGTTATGGTCTTTATGAAATCCAACACAGTTAGATGCCTGAAAGCAGAAGAGAACTATAAGACAAACTAAAGGAAACAAAAGAAAACTCTATCAGCTATCGCATAAAAGTGTGAAATAAAATGGTGAACAACAATCCAAATCTTCAATTGGATCACCATAACACAAAATTACTTCCAAGCAGGCTCACCGATGATTGAGAACTTTTAGGCTCACATCACGGGAGGAGAATGTTATAAATTTTATGGCATAATATCAACCATCCCTAACGCAAGTGGCAAAAAACTTGGTGGTTGATACCGAGACCCGAGTACGAAGCCTAGTTGCTCCACATTTCCAGCTAAGTTTATTTTAAAAATAAACGAAGTGGGTAGCATGCTACCTTTCTCTCTCAAAACCGAGACCCGAGTTCAAAGCCTAGTTGCTCCACATTTCCAGCTAAGTTGATTTTAAAAGTAAACGAAGTGGGTAGCATGCTACCTTTCTCTCTCAAAAAAAATAATAATTTTATGGCATAATTTTCTATTTGAAAGACAAAATGCAACTTTACTGAACTAAACAATGGAATTCTATATAGTATAAGCCATAGAAGTCACCTGAAATCAGAGAAGAGCCTTGGCTTAAGCAGCAGAAATCTGATGTCTCTTATGCTCACACTACCCACTAATTTTTTTGTGGTACCCTCTGTAACGGGAAGTCCTCCTATTTGGTTGTCCTTCATGCGCTTGAAAGCCTCGAGGATTAACTCATCACTCTTGATACTAATAACCTGACCATAAAAGCCAGCAAGTGATAATTCCCTATATTTCTTGTAATTGGAGTAGATTGATAATACGTGATGGATAAACTCAATGCTCAGACAGAGATCACCACAAGTAGCAAAAGAGTTATGCACTGATCTTCTGTTATCTTTTTTGAAGAAAGGACATAAGTGAAGACATATAAAGCTAAATGGATATGATGTTGTGGTAAAAAAGGTTAACATAACTATATGGTCTACAGTGAACAATTGCAATTGAGAAAATAACCTCATCGTGTGACATAAAAGGAAGTCCAAAATCTGAAAGAGGACGCGCAGCGATGAAATCGAACCAGTTGCATCCCTTGCATTTATTCAGGCCTTGCACAACTGCTGATTGGGTGATAAAATTCGTAACATGAGGCTTGCCATCTTCAATCACAGGGACATTCTTCAATCTATACTTTGAGAGTAACAGCAAAACAGTTAGCATGGAACTGTCTTGAGCAACAGGGAGGAAAGGTGCCGAGCGGAATGACTGGAGAATTGATTTTACCTGTAATAATAGGTCTAAATGAGAGAAACTTTTGCCGCAAAAGGACTACAGAGTTTTCAAATTTTTGCTGTTTTAGAACAACAAAACTATGATGTAGAGCCTTCCCATTCAATTAGTACTATGGCAAGTGGACAACTACAACTATATAATAGAATTCTTCTGTTCCCATAGGGGATTAATGGTGATTTATAACTTGAAAATGGGATATATTTCTGGCATTTTATTGAGGTTTTTCGATCTGTATGAGGTTAAGAAGATTGGTCACCTCATGTTAACTGAACTAACAAAATTTATTTTACCAAAAATAAGGAAATGTAAACAAACTTACAGTTGTCGATTTGAAAGGCTCTTCCTGAAGGAGAACTTTATAGAAATCATCCCCCAAACTATCAGCAACAGCAGGAGCATCTTTCGCCATGCCACTTTCAGCAGCTAATCCTCCAGCGACAGCCGCGCCAATTGCAGCAACAGTCAGCCCGGCCACAGCCAGCGGGCCCGTTGCCCCCATCGCCACTGCCCCTACGCCAAGAGCACCGAGAGCACCTGCACCGATGCTAGCAGCCGTTGCTGAGCCCGTGGTTAATGCGACAGCAGCAAGCTCTGCACTCTCCAACACCCAGAGAATTATTGCTGAGTAGTCTATAATTCCAAGATAATGTTCTTTCCATTCAGTACTGGAGATTTCATCTGGGTTTGTTACGGGAGCAGCAAGTATGTTATGCTCAGATAAAACACGGATTGCCTCCACAATGGTTGTGTCTGCCGAAATTTCAATTACTGTTCACGAGACAGATAAGATGTGGGTTAAACTTGCAAGACATAAACCTCAATTTAATATGATCAAAGGGCTTATACAACTCCAAAAAGCAGAATTCCTCTTGATATGATGGATAACAAATAGTCTAGAGCTTTTGCTGCGGCAGAAAGCTTAAATGGGCATGCTCCATTACAAAAGGTTCCAACTTGAAGCTTCTGCTTCTACGGCTCTGAGAAGCTATGAAGCGACTTTACTTGAACATCACTTCTGCAGAAGCTCTAGAGCTGAATAGGCGATAAGATGGTTGAGGGACTTATACATAAACAGAAGAAGCAAAGTTCTTATTTCTTTTGTTGGTACTTACAATCCAGACGAATCAAATGTTGAAAGCATTAACAGATACCTTTGCCACCAGGAACGAGAGGGAAAGAAGAGACCAGAATTCTAGCAAATGAAGAGGTCAAGGATTCTTGTAAAGAATGCGGCAACTTTTTCTTAGATTGGATTCTGTCAAAATAAGCATCAGAGCTTGGCATTCTTGATTGTACTGGATCTTGCTGGGCCATAGTATATGTATGCAGTAATTAGCTGGATGACTAGTTTCTTTAAGAGTTGGAGAAATCTTGTACACAGCTTACTGCAGATAAGAAGTTCATCAACAGTGCAATCCACAGAGAGAAAGTTCTTAAATAATAGTAGAAAGTTCTTCACTTGCTAACATAAGTAACCTACAAACGATGTGAATATTCACTACATTGATTAGAAAATAAAGAGCAAGATTCCTGAAAAAAGAAAATTTCTAAGGCCTTGTTTGGTTATAGTTATGGAATTTTTGGGGTCTTCTTGTTCAAATTATATGTAATTGAATTCAACAGAATAAGGCAGAATCTTTGCAATCTATACAACTGAACTATTTGTCAGGCATCGAAAAACATAATTTTTTTTTAAAAAAATTTGCACGCTAACTAGCAATAATAAGAGCTGAAAAGTCAATTCGCCAACACATCAAATCGTATAGAATTTGAGTTTACCATTTCTCTTTCTAAACTCTAATATTATACAATCTTTCCAAAAAAAAAATCTAATACATGCCACATCAAGGATCTAATCAATGATTCAATATGGTGGACATGTTTAAATCTTTTGCTATATATGGCTAGCAAATATTCCTCAAAATAGGACAACTTCGAAGAACAAATTTAGCAGATCCTATGGTTACCACCACAAACAATTCACTAAATAATGCGTACAAACATAGATTGGACCAAAAAAAGACACAAGGAAAAAAATAATAATAAATCTACAAAACACAGCTCATTGAGGCATTAAATCAAACAGGTCATTGGCATTCCACGAAAAGAAAAATTATAGAATTTTTGGTGTGAATGTACCGAATGAAGTAGCAAGTGAGAACGGCGTTTGCGACCGAAGTGCCGGTCTCGGGACGGAACGAATCAGAATGCAATAGAAATTTAGGTGAGAAGAAGAAGAAGAAGAAGAAGAAGAAGAAGAAGAAGAATTATTTTCGTGATTTATGTTTTTTTTTTGTTGTTGTTGTTGTTCATTGTTTTCGTTGAGGTTCGTTGCGGCATTTCGCAATCTAAATCGACGCTTTTGCGCCAAGTGTCGGTCTCACCGGTGCGTACAGAGCGGGAACACAACCGTTGAGTGGAAGGAGGTGAGAGGACTTTGCCGTCTTTTTACAAAATAATCCACTTTCTGTTGTATTTTGCGACTTGGTCCCTCGTTTGAGGATTCTTTTCAAATTTCCATTCTCCCTGAACCACGTGCACCATCAAAAAAAAAAAAGAAGAAAATTACAAAAAAAAAAAAGAGAAAAGAATTTGACATTTCGTATGATGTAGCACATTACAACAAATTATGATATTGTTCAAGACTATGATTTTGAGTCACTTATTTATCTAATAATCATTATCCTATTCACATAAATCAAAATTATAAACCACATTTCCACCATATAAACACCACATCTAATTATTCTCTGGATATATCCAAAATTTCCTACTCAAAACAAGAATTAATACAACTAAATCAAATCCAGCAAAACAAAAAAATTCTTTCAATTGGTGTTCTTCCGATTTTCTACTGGAGAAGCAGAAGCACTGCTCTTTGAGCTCGAAAATCCTAAAGTGGGCTGGACCATCAGCAAGCTCCCATGTTGGCCCGGTTTCGAAGCCGGCGAGGTCGACTTAGTCAAGTAGCTCGATGCGCACCCGTTGCTCCCGACCGGCCCACTCCGGTGCGCCGAACCCGAGCCCAATTGCTCAGCCCATATCGGCCCATGGACCGAACCATCTTGGGCTCCGACGTACGACGTGATCGCCGCCGCCAATGCCGACTGGAAGCTCGGGTCGGCTGTGATCGCCTTCGCGATTGTGTCGGTCAACAAATTCTGGCCCGTGTTAGAAGCACTCGAGCTAGCGATTTTCTGCACGTAGGATTGATAACAAAGATCCTGGGCTTTACTGCCCATGTTTAAAGAGGCGATTGGGCTTTTGCTGTGTAGTGGGCTTGTACAGCTTAAGTATCCATTGGTCCAAGAAGTTGGTAGGGTGGCAGTGCTACTCCCAGTCTCTGAGGTGGAGAAGTTAAAACCAGTTGAGGAGTATCTAGGGTTAGGGTTAGGGTTAGAGGAGAACCTGGAGAAGAAGGAGGGGGGTTGGGAGGCTAAAGAAGATGATGATGAGGATGGTGGTGGTGCAGTGAGATCTAGTGTGATTGTAGGGTAAGAAGATGCTGAAGAGAGAGAAGATGTGGGGAAGTAGAACTGGTTTGGCCTGGAAGAGCAGCCTGATAAGCTGAATTTGAGGCCGTTGAAAGTGGCGGTGGCTGCCGCGGAGGCTGCATTGTGGGATCCGATTGCCGGGGTGGAGGCGGAGGAGCCGGACATGAGCATGGAGGCGGCGGCGGATGTCGTGGACGCCATCGCGGTGGCGGAGATCGGAAGAGGGTGGTTGTGGATCCCCTCATAAGTGGTGATCAGTATGGATGTGTCTTCTGCACATCTCTGCACCTGATGAGAATTATCAAACAAATAATTAATTCAATTACAATATTTTGTAAATATTTAAGCTATTTATCTTTTACTTTAACTAGGAGCATATAAAAAAAAAAGTATGGTTAACAATTAGAATATTCTAAGCTGTTGACAATTAATGATGTAGAAACTTAGCTTTAGCTAGAGTTGAGATTGAATTAATCCATCACAAGAAAAAGAAAGTACAAAAAAAAAAAAAAAAAAATCGCTAAAAATTACTTTTAAAAAACTTAAGGTGAGAATGGTTTTCACGTGTGCGATATCGTCAGGATACTACTAAACATGATGTCAAGATGAATTAAGAATTTTTTTTTTCCTGCAAATGAAAATTATTTTCTCGTTGAGAATTCGTCAAATTAATTAAACTTTATAGCTAGTTTATTTAAATCGTTGAATCGTGAGAGTATATATATATATGACTGATAATCCCAAATCTTATACAGTTCTGTATTGCGTGTTTGAAAATAAAAATAATATCTTCTAATTATCTTATTTTTTCCACGAGAGAAGAAAAGTAGTACGTTCATTGTTTATTCAATCTTATACATCTCCAGTGTCAACGACCGTTGCGAATTAAATACGGCAATGGCCAAAGGGAACAATTAACTGAATTAATTACTAGTCTAGACTCCTAATCAAACCAATAACTTTTCCTTGTTAATTAGTTCCCTAATTAATATTATATAACATAACATTAATTTTATATATGCTGTGCAATTAATGTGAAATTAAGATATTGGTTGCAAATTTCTAAGTAAATTAATCCTTATAACTATAATATATATATATTTTTTTAGAAAAAAATAGTATGAAAAAATTGATCGACTAATTAATAACTATAACATTAATGATCAATATTTACTTACCTGTTTTCTCACAGGGCAACCCGTGGCAACCGTGCAACGATAGTAAGCACGCGGGCATGGATTTCCTTTGGCGATCTTTTGTCCATATTTTCTCCATTGGCATCCATCATTCATCTATAGATCGAGTTCATGAACACAAGTGATAATTAATTAAATTGATTTTCTTTCTATTTTTCTTTTGAACAACAATTAACTTTTGTCTTAATTTGAATATCAAAAATCATGAACTCACTCCATTACGTAGTATCAAAATGCATTCGATATTTGATCAGAAATCTGAATTTGAATTCCTGCATTATAATGAAATACTTTGTACGTACCGTTGCAGCGTCGCATCTTGCTCTCACTGAAACCCTAGCTTTCTTAACTTGAGGTTGTTGCAAAACTTCGTCCTCTGCGTTTCGAATATTCTTAAGTATCTTGCTTGGTGGCCATGGCTCTCCTGCAGCTTCCACTTCTTTTGCCTCCTCAATGCTATTATCGGAGCTTACATTCGTCACGGGAACTTCATTTTTACCACCACTAGACCCTTCAAACTTGCATTCCAAACCAAGAGAAAGGCCACCTCCATTGGGTTCATTATTATCATTGTTTTTACTCACATTTATTAGCTTTTCTTCTTTCTTTTGGCAACTTGAGCTTGTTCCAAGGCTCAAAAAAACAAGCTCTTGGTCCTCTATATGTTCATCTAAATTGGTATAAGTGTCATTTGGTGGCTTTTTCGCTCGATCTTGTTGGGAAATGTCCAAGAATTGCATATGGAGAGATTGGTAGTCTTTAACAATTCGTGCTAAGATCATCTTCAACCTTTCATTCTCTTCTCTCACTTCACCCATTTCCGCCTTTGTCATTTCTATCCTGTCCAACTACGAGCACAGAAATATAAAATTTATAAAGTGTGAGAAACATTATATTGTGTATTATTATTCATAATATTATTAAAAATATCTCCAAATGTTTTTATAATGTAGCAAATACCGGCGCTTCAAAAAATATCATTATATAAACATTTTATTATATTAAATTAATTTATTAAATGATAAATTTTAGTATTATTTTTAATTTTTTGATATTTTAAAGCGTCAGAATTTTAAAAACTTCTCACGCTTTAAAGCGTTAGAATATATTTTATCGATTTTTGGCATATGCATTGATATATACGTGACGATTCTTTATTTGCAGACGTTTTAATTGATACTTTTAAATATGACTATATTGTAATATTTTTAAGTATTGTTAAATATTTAAAAAATCAATCTTAAATATTAATTTTTTTTGTAGTGACTTTTGTTATTTTAAAGCTTTGAGCTACGTGCTAATTGAATTTCTCTTCATAATTTCTCATTTTATGATTATTCTTTAACATGATCAAATTATAACAACTTGTTCTGGTTACTAGGAAGGGTGAAAGGAAGAGATCGGTGTGTAGGTAGCTTATAATTAATTATTTAGAAAGGGTTAATTCAGAACACATAAAAATATTCTACAAAAACCTTTTGGAGGACCAAATCTTTTTTCTTCTTTTTTTTTTTTTTTTTTTTTTTTTTTTTTTCTGAGAGCCCGTTGTCTCACTCTTGTAGCCTAATTCAACTTTCTTTGAATGAAGCGAATAACATATTATTTTTCTCTCTCAAAAAAAAAAGAAAAATCTACAGAATATAAATTAATTAACATGAATTAAGAAAAGGTTTGTTCTTAGTTTCTATGCAAATTTTAACTATGTTTCCGCACAATTTAGGTGATCAGATCTTAGTTTCAATCCTACCTGAGTAATTGAGTCAACACCCTTCGCATATGCAGAAGAAGGTTTTATGGAGCAGTACATGGGCGATCTTTCTCTTGAAATTGTTGAAGGAATCTGTACAAGAATAATTTAATTTGATCAGCTATATAATACTTAATGTGTTAAAAAAATTAAGAATTCTTATTTGATAAAACATGACTCAATTAATTAATATAGACCATGTAATTAATGCAGATAAATGTTATGGAGAGTGGGTTCCATATGAAATATTAGAAAAATATGGATTCCAGCAAATTAGATGGATAAAAAGTGCCATATATGTTGTGTAAATTTTTTTGAAGAGCAAACCAAAATTTACTACTAGCAAAAAATTTTCAAGAACAAGAACAACAATAATAAGATTAACAAACGGTAGAGAAGCATTTAACAAGTTTTATCCTTTTACATGTTGGAAATTAAGCCAAGTATATGTCATGCAAGGTTTAACGTTGTTTAAGATACGTGACAAATTACTGTGAGATCGATATCTCGTTACTTATTAATATTTATTTTACAGTAATCTCCTCTTATGGTCTAAATCTATATATATATATATATATATATATATATATATATATATATATATATATATATATATATATATATATAACATAGTTTGCAGCAAGTACTATTTCCAAAAAAAAAAAAGGAAAAAAAATTCCAATTAATTAGCTAGCTAGCTAATCTCCAATAAGAATAAAAAAGAAGAAAAAGAATTAATCGGTCGTAACATAACTAAGATAAATTTTCAATTCACAAAAATAATTAATAGCAACTTTAATTTGGAACAACAAATTAAATATGTGATTGTTTTGTAGCTCCATACCTGTTTGCGAACGCTCGAAACCTTGTTGGTTGGGGAAGATGACCTTCGAATGTCTTGGTTGGTCATAAAGTTTTCTCTTCCTAACTGTAGCAACAAAAGATCGATTGCAAATTTAGTTATGAAGACATTACCAAAATAGAATATATATATATATATATATATATATATATATACATAATGGGAGGGGTTGATCATTCTCTTCAAATATATAGCTAGATAGAGGATTCTAAGAAGTTGCTGCCAAAAAAGTCCAAAAAAATGCTTCAAACTAAGGCGCCGTAGTTCAACAACTGAAAAGACCAAAACCTTCTTAATTAGGGCTTGACAAAAATTTTTATAATCAAATTTCCTCACAAATATACTATTCGAAGACGTTAATTAATTTGCCAATCATTAATCAAACACAGTTCATAATTAATGCACAAAAAGTGCTAAACCATCCATATTAATTACATGATTTTGAAGTTTCTGTTCTAGAAAGTCCATCTCATAAAGCTCATAGTCTTACTGCATGCAATAGAAAATTAGCTCACTTTGGCCTTAAATTCTTAGCATAGGAAACTAAATTAAGCCAGAGAATTAAAATAGAGCTATAAAATAGAAAAAAAGGAATTGAAGTATATACATAACAAAATTAAAAGTATATACCTGATCTCCATTATCTTCATCTCCCATGGTCAGTTCCACATCCTCTATCTCCTCTTTAAAAGCAGGTTTTTTCATCCCCACCTCCATAGGAAACAAAACCAAGGTCTCCTCTCTTTCTCCTCCTCTTTATTATTTTTTTTTGGTTCCTTAATTTGCCTTGTACTCTCCTCTTGTTATAAAGGGAAGCATCGATCATGGGCTTGACTAGTTTTATTTATTTTAAAAAAGAAGAAACCAAAGCCAAGTACTTATCTACATTACCTGGTGAATAAGTATCTAAAATGTCAACACCCACATCGGTGACTAAAATAAGATAAACTAAGAAAGAGACAGAGAAAAAAAAAAAAAAAAAAAAAAAAAAAAAAAAAAAAAAAAAAAAAAAAAAAAAAAACTTGTTTCAACGTGAGAGCTGTGTTGTAAAGCTGCGTCATTTGGAGCGCTTGTAGCCGCACTCTCCGCTAGCTCTCCTTTGAAGTTTCTCCGTACATACCTCGCCAAACTTGTTTGTTCATTCTCACGTGGGAGAGGGTGTTTCGTACGTATACCGCGTCATTTATATATATATACTGTACAATCAGATCACAGTATATGTACTTTTAAAATATATTTCTTAAGTTCAATTCCTATACTACCTTGATTTGCTAATATTTGATTAAGTGATATTTCACTGAGTTTTAATGGCTCCTGAACAAAAATGTTAACTTTTAAATTGGACCGGAGTGGCTGTTCTGAATCTGATTAATTTGGTAACCTAAAATGGTACTTTCGTTAGCTCAATTTCTACAAACCTAAATTTCTCGCACTATTTAAAATAGTACCAGCTGGTTGCTTGAACCCAAAATACTGGACCCAAGGCTTTTTTGGTTTAATGACAGGACAAGTTTGAACAAAATGCATTGATCGAATATTCGCTCTGGGTTAGTAGCATTTCTCAGGTTCACCGAAGAGATATATGGATCGAGACCATAATATTTCATTAAAGATGGTCTTCCTAGCTAGATTAATTGAGCCCAATTAATTATTAGTTTCGTACTAATTTAATTATTTATGATCGAATAATATTATTAGTTTTATTTATTCCAAGATTTATTTTTAAAGAGAAAAATAGCCCGCCCACTATTCGTTTTATTCATATAGCAAATTTTTTTTTTTTTTTTTTGATGAAACAGGGATGTACCCTGTATTCATATAGCAAATTTAGCTATAAGAGTTGAAATAGTAAGAACTCAGAAGAATAAAAATAAATAAATTATCAACCAAAAAGACTACACCCTATTATCGACACAACTCATCTAATGCTGGACAGTTCATTCCATTTCTTTCTTAAAGTACTTGTTGATGGAATTTCCTTAAGCTATTTGACTTGTAGGCCTTTTAATCCGGTTGGCACATGATAACAAGTCAAAATGATGCCGCTTTTATAGAAGATCGATCACTTGAATTATTCATATTTATATATATATATATCAACCCAAAAATAAAATTAAAAATATCTCCTTCGTCAACTTTTGAAGCTACCTTAGTAGACTCTCTTTAATATTTCAAATTAAATTTGGCAAATATTCTTAATAAATATGGCCAAAATACCGTGACTACCGTCCGCATAGCGATCGATAAACAATATTATTCTTTTGTAAGTCAAACTCTAAATTTGATGTTATTTGCATATAGTGTTGTCTATTTGCATTTCTTAAGCATCTGTGGTACATTTTTTTCGTTTGAATAAATGGATATTGGTTCCTGCTTTTGTCATTAATATTGGAAATCTTTCAACATCCTTTTTTATTGTTTTGTGTTGACTAATTCTTTCTTCTTTTTTTTTTTTCCTCTTTTTCTCTGTAAACAAGGTTTTCATGGATCTTATTTATTTGTCGCTTTGTAAACAATAAGTCAAATAGATTTTTTCTGAATTTATAGCTATCAATTGGCTTTGAGATGTGAAATATATATATATATATATATATATATATATATATATATATAACTTAATTAATTTACCTCAATGCTATTGAAAATTTCTTGGATTTATGTAGGACTGATCATTTGATAATATATATCAGTCACTTTGGTGTCAAATTATGGACCATCCGGATAGATTTATACCATTGACATATATGAGTATTATTTACTTAAATGAAGGGAAATTTGTTCTGTGAAATCTCGAGGAAAAGAAAATAAATATTCTCCAAATTACTAGTATTAAAATGGGGATCTATATTATCGCACATAGCCTTGTTTATCTGAAAGCATATCAAATTCATTGAATTCAGTCAAATTTAATTAGTGAATATATAGGAATCAAATTCAATAAATCAAATATATTTGTCAATCAGCTCTATTAATAATATCGCATAATTACTAACTTAGATTTATAAGTTTCAAAATATATGGCTTTATTTTTTTTCATTTAATTAACTGGTACTACTAGAATGATTGTGCTATGAGCTACATATACACAAAACTAAGGCTACATTAATAGATCCAAGATCCAGGGGCTCTTCCCTCTAAAGGTACGTACCATATGGTCAACTCTTGTTTGATTAAATATAACATAGATAAATCCAATGTATAAGGTGACATATTGTGATCTGATCGAGTTAGATGTTCCATTTACTTAAGAAAAATACTATAACATTTAGTGGTGATGATGAGGATCTATTTAGATTAGATTAGATTAGATCAGATTCCTATATATTTATTTATCGCCAGTTTCCAGTGAGCCAATTACCAAAAACCTGATGTTTAGAGAGGTACAGTTCATGTTCGGGTTCAATTAATTGTTTGTTTTTAGATCCCAAAGCGTTGAAACGGTTGAAACATTGTCATCTCAATTTGCCTTCAAGCTAAATTTTTTTTTTTTTTCAGTGTTGACCAAAATGATCTCACCCTTAACTCATTAATTGCCTATTTCCTTTTTTTTTTTTTTTTTTTTGGTTTCAAGCCTATAATACCAAAAATTATATCAGCATTTAGTCTCTTTTGATCGACATTTTTCTTAAATTGAATTAGGGTAACTTTTAGTTAAGTGCACGAATTTTCTAGCATTATTATTATTATTATTATTATTAGTATTATTTTTTTTTTTGAGGGTCATGATGCTAACTAAGTTCATCTACTTAGTGAATAAAGCAGATTTAATAAAGTACTATGTGGATAGCATTGTCGGAAAAAAAAAAAAACTACTATATATTTTTTTGGGAAGGAGTTAGAAGCCTCACATTGAAGCAACTATTTTCAAAATTCAGAATCTTATTTCCACTCTTCCCTAGAGCAAAAGTTTTGAATAAATTTTTTTTGCCAAATATTTTACAAAGAATATTTATTGCTAATAGTAGAAGTGAAAATGGGATCAAACATGCAAGTCCTAAGTAGTATATAAATTAGTAGAATACTTCTCAAAATATTGCAATTTGGGCTTTATCACGCAATTCCAAAACATTGATGGATTCATATCAAATTAATATTGTATTTAAATTCCTAATCCAAATGCCCTGAGATACATGCTTTTATTACTCAAAATTCAAATCTGATCTAAACTAAAAGATGTTCTCCCATTTGTTTAAAGTAAATTATATATGATACGTACCCTTAATTAACCCATAATCTAAAGAAATTATTATATCCAAATTTGATACCAAACTATTAATTACAAGTTGTGTCAGTAACGCATCAGTAAAAATTATGGATTTAGAATCCCTAGCTAGGTGCAGGATGGTTATTGGATAATTATGTATTCTTCCTTTTATTTAATAATTTTATGTATTATAGTACTGCTATGGTTTGCCCAAAATAACGTAGAAAGCGATGAGTGCTTCATGTGAGAAGCACATAAAGTAAACAACATATTGGGCGCTGTTTTAATAATTCTTAAAAAATTTTGTAAAATTATATTATTTTTGGTCTTCTAAAGTAATATTATTGATGATTTTAATTATCAAATCGAGTAGTTGGATAACTGTGCCAACGGGGCCAACGGATATGAAAATAAACAACAATGGTCACTTGTGGTGTCCAGCATGTGTTATGCTCACGTACTTATTAGAAGAAAAAAAATAATAAAAATCTTGAAGTGGTTTTGAGATATTATTAGATTGATTAATTGTCAAATTTAATAACAAAAGTAATTAAATTTAATTATTCTTTTTGTTATGGCGCCTTAGAATCCGAACAATTAATGATTTGTAAGTTAATTTGTAAGTATCCTAGAATATAATTTGTAAGTTAAGGATGCATGCATTTGAGTCAATTAGCGATTGGTTTAGTTTTTCAAATTTTATATCAATGTCAAATTTATGTGGTGCCTAAATTTAAAGCACAATGTATTTTATGGGAATTTGATCATCTACTGTGCTCTGGTAATCTAATTTCCAAATTTAAAAACCAAACTAGTTATTAGCTGTTATATATATGTATGTAATTAATACAGAGTCATAAGTTATAATTTTAAGGCATTTATTATTTTGAGCTTGATGAGCCATATTTCAACTAGGCATGGAATTCGAGGATTTAATATTCGACAGTTTAGATTGGGCGCAGAAACAGTTGACTAGCTAGAATCTCATCAATCAATGACATCAATTATATAATAAATTTACAATAATTCTTTTTAATTTTTTAAGTGCATAGTTGGAGTTGTTTCAATTTGTTTTATATATTTCTATTGAGGAAGTTCCCAATTTAATTTGATTTAAAGTCGTGTTAATTTAATTGGCAGCATTTATGTTTTTAACTTTAATAAACAAAAGACATGAAACATGTTTGGACATGATTATATTTTTGAGAAAATTAAGAGGAGTCTTTTTTTTTTTTTTTTTTTTTTTTTTTTTTTTCTCCTCTCTTCAAATAGCTGATTCTACAAGTTAGAAAAAGAAAGTCAATTCCTACCTTGATTTTATAGATTTGAATAAACTTGAAATTATTTAATAACAAGATGAGGCAACTTTTTGTGTGTCACACGGTATACTTATTTCTAATTGATACAAAATCAACATCAGGAAGAATCTAATTTTTTTTTTTTTTTAACTTTGATCATATTAAGAAATTGATTTTGAAGTAATTGCAAAGTTAATTATCCTACTGTAGATCATATATATAAATATTCATAAACCTTTAATGTGATTAAAGAGTATATATATATATATATATATATATATATATATATATATATATATATATATATATATAGTCGTTGGTAGTTATCGACATCTACATACGTGATTATATACATATGACAATTTATTAATGTGTGAATATATGGTCAATAGTGTAAACACATCTTATAAATATGAACTTAATTTATATTGCAAATTTTTTTTTTGAGAGAAAGATAGCTAGCATGCTATTCATTTTGTTTATTTTTAAATAAACTTAACTGAAAATGTGAAACAATTAGACTTCGAACTCGGATCCTCAAGTATCAGTCACCAACCCTTTGCTATATATTTGTTAGATACAATTAATTACATTGCAAATTTTAGTAGTACAAAACAATGCTCGTCTCCCCCATCATATGGTGGTGAATCATACGCAGCTAGCCACAATTAATACGCAACCTAGTTGTAATTAATTAAGAAGTTTCAAAAGTTGACAAAACTTTATAAAACACAGCCCTTTCTATCAAATGGTCTTTAAAAAGTAGTATAAAGAAAATGTGACTTATAAGATATGGTTGGTTGTTGGATGAGGTCTCAATTTAAACTAAATTAAGAGATTTGTCAATGGATGTATATATTAAGAGAAGTTCCTTCCTGCCTAGTATTTTTTTATGCATAAACTTAATAAATAAAGTAAATATAAACCTAGCAACCAACAGGAGAGGATGAAGTCAATGAGTCCTTCTGGACCTTCTCTCTTCTCAATTGTCCTTGTTGCATACTTTGAGGTACATCATGTGAGGCCAAACCCCTTCAAAGATTTTGTCAAAATGACCCAATATATTAGGAAATCCACTTGGAGAATTGTAAAAGGCCACATTTTTTTAATTCATTAAATAGAAAAAAAATAATAATTAAAATCTTTAGGTATTTGATGCTTGAAAGGCACTGCTGATCTATGAGGTATTGTGTTTCATTAAACTCTTGTTTATTAATCTTGGTCTTCCACAACAAGGCTTTTTCTTTGTTAGTGTAATTAAGATCATTTGGAAGGGACGAAAATTCCTTGTAGATCTTAAATAAGTATTGTATAGTTATATATTTTGATTAATAAAGATGAAAGTGAATAAAGTAATGTGAATGTCAACAATATTAGTGAATAATTTTGAAAGGATTGCTTGATTGCAAGATCAAGTAATTGCTTATATTGGATATATAGTACAATATTTTATTTTTTATTTTTTCATAATATATAGACATTGCAGAAAATTACAAGTCACTAAAATGTGAATTTATGTGTCATTCATTACATATTCACACTACAACAAAACTATACTACAACGATACTTTTAAGTGTTTCTAAAATCTGAAAAAAGTGTCGCTAGCAAAAATACCGACACTTGTAATTAGTGTCGTTATATGTACAGTCGTTTAAGGTGTATAGCGACACATTATTATAATATGTCCCAAGAATATGTCCCTATAATCTAATTTTGGATATAGATAAAATATAGATAGAACACTTTTACAAAAATATCACAAAGATGTGTCTCTATAACCTAATTTTGTTGTAGTGTCATAAGAGAAAATATTCAACAAGGTCAAGAATAGAGCAATCTCCTCACGGACAAGATATGAAATCAAAATTGCTTAGGATGATTGATATATATATATATATAGTCCGACGAATTATGCTACTATGCTATCGATAATACTAAGATATTGGTACTATTAAATTTTTAGCCATTGAATTAAGAGATTGGCGGCTAGGATGATAGTGGGCCTCTAGAATTTAGTAGGTGATTGGAAAAATAGAATGATCTAACGGATAGAAATGATCAAAGGGGTCACTACAACAAAATTAGGTTATAGGAATACATTCTTGTGACACTTTTGTATAAGTGTCCTATCTATATTCCATCTATATTCAAAATTAGGTTATAGGGACATATTTTTGGGACACATTATAAAAATGTGTCGTTATACACCCTAGCGACGGCACATATAACGACACTAATAATAAGTGTCGGTATTTTTGTTAGCGACGTTTTTTTTTAATTTTAGAAACACTTAAAAGTGTTGTTATAGCATAATTTTGTTGTAGTGGGTAGATCTAATTAACGGCTAAAAACTTGGTAGCACCAAGAGCTTGGTGTTATCGATACCATAGTAGCCGACTATAGTAGCTGGCTACTATATTTGTAAAAGCACTAAGCAATTTGTGTTTATAAGTTTTCTACCGTTAGATCTATCTCTTTGACTAATTTCACTACTTAGATCATACTATTCCACCAACCACCCACTAAACCCAAAGAATCTACTATCATTCTAACCATACATCACTTTATCCAAAGCTAAAAATTTATAAACACTAAGGTACCGTTTGGATGTGGCTTATACCGGAATGAGTTATACCAGGTATAGGTATAAAGTAAGGGATAAACCTGGTTTAAACCTAAATTGTATTTGGATGTGAATGAGGCTTAAACCTGGTTTAAACCTGGTATAAGAAAATAGGTGTTTGGATTGGTAATGATGAATAAGAGGTATAAAGTTGACTTTTATGTTTAATGACGATGTGACCTTTACTTTTATGTATATTATAAATTTGATAATTAAATAATGTGTTAAAATATTTTAAGTAGGAGTTAAAATTTTAATTTTAAAATTTATGTAAATTTTACAAAAATTATAAAAAAATTATATAAATTTTACAATTTTAAAATTAATATTATTTTTTAAAATTATAAATTTATAAATATATATAATATAATAAAATATAAATATATTTATAATTTTAATAAAATATAAATATATATAAATTTATAAAATATAAAAAAATAATTTTAAATTATTTATAAATTTATAATTTAAATATTTTTTTAAATTTAAATATTCTAATAAAAAAAATTAAGTAAAATTTAAATATTCTAATTAAAATTTAAATATTTTAAGTAGGAGTAAAAAATTATAATTTTAAAATTAATATTATTTTTTAAATTTTAATTTTTAAATTTATATAAATTTTAAAAAAATTATAAAAATTTATATAAATTTTATAATTTTAAAATTAATATTATTTTTTAAAATTATAAATTTATAAATATATATAATTTAATAAAATAGAAATATATTTATAATTTTAATAAAATATAAATATATATAAATTTATAAAATATAAAAAATTAAAATTTATAAAATTATAAATTTATAATTTAAATATTTTTTAAAATTTAAATATTCTAATTAAAAAAAAATTCAAAAGAAAAATAAAGAAAGGTAAAAAAAAAAAAAAAAAAAAAAAAAAAAACGAAGTATAAAAGAAAAAAAAAATTTCAAGTATAAAAAAAAAAAACAAAATGAAAAAAAAAAAAAAAAAAAAAAGCCCCTTCCCAAGGCATTTCTGCCTTGGGAAGGGCGGTTGGGGGGATATTCCCCTCCCCCCAATACCCGGTATGGGGGGGGGGGGGAATATCCCCGTGTGGGGGGGGATATCCCCGTTTGGGTGGGATATCCCCAAACCGTTTGGGTATAAAGGGGGGATATCCCCCCTTTATACCCAATCCAAACACACCCTAATGAGTTGGTTCTTTTAAAAATATAGAAGCTCAATTATATATTTATATATATATATATATATATATATATATATATATATATATATATGCTGGAATACTATTAATAGTACCAAATCATTGGTGTTATTAAGTTTTTAACACTTGGATTAAAAAATATGTGGTTGAGATGATAGTGGGCCCCTTGGGTTTATTAGCTGGTTGGGAAATAGTAAAATCTAACGGTGAAAATGATCAAAGGAGTTGATCTAAGGGTAGAAAACTTGATAGCATCAATAACTTGGTACTATTAATAGTATAGTAGCCGGACTATATATATATATATATATATATATATATATATATATATATATATATATATATATATATATATATATATATATATATATATATAATTAGGCTAGAATACTATCAATAGCACCAAGTCATTGGTGCTATCAAGTTTTTAGCATTTGGATTAAAAAATGTGTGATTAATATAATAGTGGTCCCCTAGGATTTACTAGATGGTTGGTTGAATAGTAAAAATCTTAGGAGACCACTATAATCCCAACCGTATATCTTTTCATTCAATGGCAGAAAACTTGATAGCACCAATTGTTTGGTGCTATCGATAGTATTCTAGCCGGACTATATATATATATATATATATATATATATATATATATATATATATATATATATATATATATATATATATATAT
This sequence comes from Tillandsia leiboldiana, assembly GCA_029204045.2. Taxonomy (NCBI): domain Eukaryota; kingdom Viridiplantae; phylum Streptophyta; class Magnoliopsida; order Poales; family Bromeliaceae; genus Tillandsia; species Tillandsia leiboldiana. The sequence goes on along the minus strand of CM055064.1, from coordinate 1,116,033 downwards.
ATATATATATATATATATATATATATATATATATATATATATATATATATATATATATATATATATATAGAGAGAGAGAGAGAGAGAGAGAGAGAGAGAGAGAGAGAGTTGAACTGTACTGTTATCATTAGTAAACGAGCTCCGTTGTCACACCTATTTGTTTTGGATGATGGAGCTTACAAATCGACGATTGACATCGTTGAACATGATCTAGACCATTGAAATTATCTAGAAATTAAATTTTAAATCTTTTCGACATTATTGATCACCGAATGATTAAAGGGTTATAAAATTTATAATTTTAATAATAAATTTACTTGTTTAGCGGTAAAAAAAATCTAAATTAATTAGTTAAATTTTGATTATTTTTTCTTAAAAAACTATTTAAAATAATACCTATATTCTCGATCTTAATTACAAGACTCTTATTATCACATTTTGAAAAATATTTATTTTGAGCCGTTTATTTTTATATCAACTTGATGAATAAAAAAAAAAGGCTAAATTACAGAAAACCCTCCTTTAATATACCGCTTTTTCACTTTGGCCCCATATCTTTCAAAAGTCTACATTTTGCCCCCCTTGTAATTACGAAATTATTTTTAGAGAGCAACGGGGTTAACAGAACAGGCGAAATGACGTAAATGCCCTTCTCTCCTTCCCCGTCCACCGCTCCCCCTACGCGCTCCGGCACGCCTGCAGAGCCCCACGCGCTCCCGCACGCCGTGCCTCAGAGCCCCCCGCGCTGCTCCCCTCCGAGTCCACCGCCGCCCCCGCCCCCGCCCCCGCCCCCGTACCTGTCACCGCGCTCTCCTTCCCCGTCCTCCGTCCCCCCCACGCGCTCCCGCACGCCTGCAGAGCCCCACGCGCTCCCGCATGCCGCGCCGCAGAGCTTCCTGCGCTGCTCCCCTCCGAGTCCACCGCCACCCCCGCGTTGGTCCCCTCCGAAGGAGAGGGCGGAGGCGACGGAGCAGAGGACCATGAGCATGAGGGTCATGCCGTAGACGCGCTTGTGGCCCGTCTTGTCGCCGAGCCAGCCGAAGAAGAGCTGGCCCGAGAGGGTGCTGATGAAGGCGACGCCGTTGACGGCCGCGGAGACGTTCGGGGGCAGCGAACCTGGGGTCGGGGGGCCCGAGACGGTGTAGTAGATGCGGCCGAGGAGCTTCATGACGAGCGAGATGCAGAAGAGGTCGTAGGCGTCTGTGAAGAAGCCCATGCCGGCGACCACGATCGCCATGACAGCTCCACCAGATGCACGGCGTAAACCGTCAGCCCTCGCCGGCGGGTCCCGCGCAACGACTCGATCACGTTGATGATGGCGGGTCCCTCGCGATGACTCAATCACGTTGATGATGATGGAAGCACGCCAGCACGCGCAGCTCGTGGTGGTGATGATCGTGGTGGGGAAGGCGGTGATGGAGAGGGCGACGCCCATAAAGATGAGAATGGGCGCCGAGGCAGACGACGCTGTGGGCGAGGAACGCGGTGGGCGAGGGACTCGAGTTCGAGCTCGAGGCGGCCGCGGAGGGCGGCGAGGTCGTCGGCGGCGGCCCAGGGCCGGGTGTGACGCCCCACTTCCCATGGGGTCACCCATCCTAGAACTACTCTAGCTCTAGCACGCTTAACTCTTATAACCTCTTGGATCTTGCTACCATCCAAAATGCTATAGCCGGGTTAAGAGATTTAGTCCTATTATATCATTTATATATAGGACTAATCCAAATTCCGGGGGTGTCACATTCTTCCCCCCTTTATGCCCTAACGTCCACGTCAGGCTCAAGCACACTCACAAGCACCAGGCGATGTGAGACTCGTCTCGCTAGCCTTTAGCTGACCTTGTGGGGAGCTGCACTCCACCCACAACGGTCATTAGCCGGGGAGCCTCGCTCTACCCGCTATATAACCCTGTGGTTCAGCCGAGACTCATCTCATATTTCCGGCTGGTGAATATCTCTGATACCAACTGTGACGCCCTACTTCCCAGGGGGTCACCCATCCTAGAACTACTCTAGCTCTAGCACGCTTAACTCTCATAACCTCTTGAATCTTGCTACCATCCAAAATGCTATAGCCGGGTTAAGAGATTTAGTCCTATTATATCATTTATATATAGGACTAATCCAAATTCCGGGGGTGTCACACCGGGGCACGGAGAGGTCGGCGGCGATGTCCATGTATGCGGCGATGTCCATGTATGAGGAGAGAGGAAGGGGAGGGGGAGAGAGAAAGGAAAGGAAGAGGGGAGAGGAGAAGGGTATTTTCCGTATATTACCTAAAAAAGTGACGGTCAACTCACGGAATGCTGACGGCGGGGGGTAAATGCACAATTCCGTAATTACGATGGGACAAAATATAGGCTTTTGAAAGACAGGAGGGCAAAGTGAAAAAGCGGTATATTATAAGAGAGTTTTCTGTAATTTAGCCAAAAAAATATTAAAAAAATATAAAATTTAATTTTCAGATAGTTTAAATAATTTAGATTATATTTAACATTATTGATTGCCATTTTGAAAGCTCCATCAGTAAAAATAAATTGATGGCAACAAACCTATTTTCTACAAATAGTATTTCAGTTTATCTCTCTCTCTCTCACTCTATTGAAAAGTTACAAAAATCTAATTCTTTCGTATGGCTTCGTTGAAATATCTCTAAACTCAACACATGAATCAATTATAATGCACTACTATTAGGCAGCTTTGTGAATATGATCTTGACCTTCTTGTTTTAGTTTTTAATGTACAACTGCGTGCATGCGCGCACACACGGAAAGATAGATGGGGTTGGTAGAGAGAATGCAAGATGAACATGCAATCAAGCAATTGCATTATGCTGTACATCTTAATTAATTAATTTGTTAGTTCATAGAGTAGTTTATGCTAACTTGCTTTGCCTTTTTGAAACATTATCTAGTTCTTTTTTTTTTTTTTTTTGAGAAAAAGGCAGCATGCTGCCGCTTCATTTATAGATATATAAATTCGGCTACAAGGGTGAGGCAGCTAGGCCTCAAGGAGAAAAAAAAAAAAAAAAAAAAAAAAAAAAAAAAAAAAAGGTTAAGCACAGTAAGAGGCCCAGAGAACCCGCCATTCCTGAATATCCGCCAGCAAGGCATCAAGGCCACGCTTCTTATTAGTAAAGCATCTCCGATTGCGTTCTCGCCAAATAGTCCACCAGAACGCCGCAATAGAGATAAGTAACTTGTTTCCGCGAGACCTATCCCAAAGTTGATCGACTACTGCATCCGCTCGAACCCCTGCCTTATTCAAGAGAAGACACTTCAACAGTGAGCTAGTCACCTCGCACCCGACGAATAGGTGATCCACCGTTTCCAAGGTCCCAAGACAGAAGACGCAATTGCCGGAACCGTTCCAACCCCTTTTCAACAAGTTGTCGGCCGTCAGTACCCTTCGTCTCAGTACTAACCAGGCAAAAACTTTGACCTTCAGGGGTATTTTCAGCTTCCATAACTTAACAAAACGCTTATCGGAAACGCCGGAATCTTGCAGAAAACGGTACATCGATTTGACCGAGAACTGTTCTGAGGAAGTCCACCGCCAAAAGAAACTATCCCTACTGACCGTCAGATGGATCCCGGCAAGAGTTCCTTTGAAGTGTTGAAGCAAAGCTTCTTCATCAGGAGAGTTAGGGGAAAACCCAGCTAGCATTTTCCTCCATTTCCACCCACGGTGCCCGTGGCAATCAACCACCCGGTAGGTACTGTTACGTATCGCATTGTGGATAAGAGGCAATCAACATTATCTAGTTCTTGACCATAAGATTACTCTATATATGTTGTTGTGTTGAGCTTATTCTATAAACAGTGACAACTACTTCCTCAGCTGATTAAATTGACTAGATATATAAAATTACAGTTATCAATTGTATTTTTCTAAAGTAGACATCACGATGACTTTATAGCCCACATGTGTTAATAAAAAATGAAAAGATAGAAAAAGAAGATAAAAAAAAAAAAGAAAAAAAAAAAGATATCCTCCTTAGCTACTTCAAATTATAGGCAGTCCTTACATTCTGAAGGTGTTATCCAGCACACCTTAAAATCATATACGGCGTATGAGTGCAATAAAAACAGAGTCTTTCGTAAATATATATAGAAGAGAACGATTCTAGAAAATAAACACAAGAATAATAAAATTATAAAATGAACGAGGGAACACAAGAATATAGAATTTACATGATTTGACAAATGATATGTCGATCTACATCTATAGGCAAGACGATCTAAATGCGCTCTTCGATTAATCTACTGCACAAAAATATAAGGAATAAGATTGGATGGCAAGAAATTCTTTCTCAGGAGCTGTTTATGTTTTCGTCTCAACTAGAATGTTTACAATAATAAAATTCTTTTCTTTAAAAAGATTAATTATAAGAGTTATTATAACCCAAAAATTCTAATTCTAGTAAATAATAAAATTCACTATTCATCTGAGTCTACGATTCACTTCTAATTGTCGATCTTCTTTTAAAAGTCTTTTTAAAATATTCAGAACTATCCATAATATTTAGAAATAAGAATAGGTCAAATTGAAATCAAATCTAACATATATATGTAGCTCGTCGTGAAATTGAGTATCAGTACTCAGCTTGTAGTGTTGGTACCAATTTTTTTCCAGAAAATCAATACCGGTACTCACATCGTGTATCAATACTGGATACAAAAAAAATAGATTTTCAAATTTCGAATTTTGAGGAACCTCTGAGAAACTTATAGGAAATTCTTTAGTACGGATACTCAAACTTCAAATTTCAACATCCAACATTCAAAAAGTCTAAATTTTTTATGTTTTTATCATAATACCAACTCAAAACAAATCTTAACAAAATCCAACACATTGATGTACGTAGGTCAATGCATGCTATGATGAACCACATGAATTGAGCACTTCAAGATGAAATAGATATCTTGTTCTTGAAGACCATAATAGCACATTCAATTAATTAAAATAGGTTTCCTCACAACATACATTGGTCCCAACCTCGCTAGTGGGATTTGACTACAACTAAATTTTTGTAGGCATGATCACTCTGATTGTGGAGTGAATAGATTGTAGTGGTAAGCATCATTATGATGGGCTAAAAACAAGCTAATAATAATGCGTTCATTACGCCCATTTCCAAGAAGTCTCCCTATCATTAATAATTAGTTATTTAAGTGAAAATGACACACATGCATGGATGATGATGCCATACATGCATGATTTATATATGCTAAGTCAAAGCTTTACAAAGCTATGTCATGCTTCATCTGTTTAATTATCCACTTAACTATGACTTCCTTCATGGAAGGGAGTGAAAAGAGAGAGAAAGGACAAACTTAAAACCGTTTCTTAAATGATCGGTATCCTAACATGCATATATGCATTGAATGTACACAAATAGGTAAAACAAAGTTTCTCATTCACATTAATTGCAATTACGGAGAAACATGCACCAAAATGGATCTCTACCTTTTCATCAACAAGCTAAAAATATCACCTACATTTTGAATTGTAAAATTATTTAATTATCATTAAATTATAAACTTAGTCTCAGAAAAATCAAAGAAGGGGTACATGTCACCATTACAAGAAGTTAGGTGAACAAGTGAACCTAAAGAAATTCAGATCAATCAACCTTAGTATACCATACATTTAAGAAGATTGGTTACCATGATTGCTAAATATAAAAATACAAAAACACCGATCATTCTCTACTACTTTAAGTTTTTAAAAAATAACGATTATTTTATATAATTTAACATGATACATATCAGAGTAGAAAACTCTGAGTTCCGAGTCATGTCAAATTTGTAGTATAATTAATTTTTTTTCTATTTAATTTAAATTTACGTCATGACTCATGAACCTATTAAAAAGTACTTATCCTTCTCTACATCTAGAAAAGTGTTAATTATAAAAATAAAAAATACTGTTCGTTGCTAGCTATATAAAGTTTTTTTTTTTTTTTTTTTGATTAAACAGGGGTATACCCTATTTGAGGAGGAGGCTATATAAAGTTTTTGAAAAGTAACAATTATTTAATATAATTTAACAATGATAACTACTTACTAACTATACATAAATTATAGGAATAGTTGCCTGTGTACCCCTGAAATATGAAGAAATATCTGATTTACCCCTCTTATTTTTTTCTTTCCAATATACCCTTCATACGTTCCACCGTTATTAAAAATACCCCTACCGTTTCCCTTTGTTAAGTTAACTAGGGTTAAACTAGAGTTAAATAATAATCGGAGTTGAAAACTATCAGATATACCTATTTTGCCCTGGTTTAGGGTTTAGGGTTTAGGGTTTAGGATTTTTTAGGGTTTTAGGGTTTAGGGTTTAAGGTTTTAGGGTTTAGGGTTTTTTAGGGTTATAGGGTTTAGGGTTTAGGATTTTAGGATTTAGGGTTTAGAATTTTTTAGGGTTTTAGGGTTTAGGGTTTAGGGTTTTAGGGTTTAGGGGTTTAGGGTTTTAGGGTTTAGGGTATATTTCAAAGGGCAAAATAGTAATTACACACAGATAACGGCAGTTTCAAACGGTACACTAACAGAGTTTAACTTCAGGGGTATTTTGGAAAGAAGTTGGAACGTAAGAAGGGTAGTTTTAATATTAGCCTTCTAAGAAGGGTAAATCTGAAAACAGGGAAATTTTTAGGGGTACGTAGGAAATTGCCCCTAAATTATATCTACCCCTAAGCTGCAAAGAAGAGAAATCAAAATGTCAAAAGGGTTGCGTTCGGCAGTAGGAGTGACACTACAATAAAATTAGGTTATAGGAACACATGTTTGTGACACTATTTTATAAGTGTCTCATTTATAGTCCATTTATATTCAAAATTAGATTATAGGGACACATTTTTTGGACATGTTATAATAATGTGTCGCTATACACCCTAGCGATGACACATATAGCGACACTAATAACAAGTGTCGATATTTTTTTCAGCAGTATTTTTTTTAGTTTTTAAAAATATTTAAAAATATCGCTATAGTATAGTTTTATTATAGTGTGATCAGGACATTGAATAAGATGATTTCATCTGCCTAGTTTTAATCTTTGGAACTGTTAATGAGTAGTTATCCACAAATTAAGTTGGACTTTGTCTTAATTGATAGTAGAGATAATGTGGCTGCGAGAGTGCAATACTTACTCTCTTAATTTGTGCGCATATTATGCTTAAATGTGCAAAATTTTGATAAAAATGAGTCCTACTCCAAAGGATTTAATAGTGTAGAATATACTTAGCAAAATGGTTATTAGTAGGTTATTGAGATGAGTAAGGACAAAGTAGTTGTGATTTTTTTTTTTCTTTTATAGAAAGATAGTATGTTATTACTTCATTCATTTAGGATATGAACAAAGTTACAACTCAAAAAAAAAAAAAACCCTACACTACTTGACACAAAAGAGATTCCATATATAGGTGTCTAAAATTGTGTGTCTCCGTTATGAATTGTCCATTGATATATTTCTTTTTCTCGAAAATTCTTTTGTTATATTTCAACTAGATAATTCACCAAGTTGAGATGAATAGTAGTTAACTCTGTCCTCCCTACGGATCCTTCTTTGAGTTTGCTCAACTCGCAAAGTATACTCACTTAGGAGCAATTAGCTAGAGATAAGAAATTAGCTAGAGATATTTTATCCGACAATTGCCCCACCAGCAAGTTCTAGCAACCGTACAGTCCACGTACACTACAACAAAATTATGCTATACTAATACTTTTAAGTGTTTTTAAAATCTAAAAAAAGTGTCGCTGGCAAAAATACCGACATTTATTGTTAGTGTTGCTATATGTGCCGTCGCTAGGGTGTATAGCGACACAATTTTGTAATGTGTCCTAAAAATATGTCCCTATAACCTAATTTTGGATATAGATGGAATATAGATAGGATACTTATACAAAAGTGTCATAAACATGTATCCCTATAGCCTAATTTTGTTGTAGTGGTAGTTGCGATTATTTGATCTGAAACTAACGAGGAAGCCACAATTAGCCACGATGCTTTATTAATTTGGTTAACATCAATGTATACTTTTGTATTGTTGTGGTAGGATAACAAAATAAGCATTGATATGAAATACTGAGACTCCAACCACTACAATAAAATTAGGTTATATGAATACATGTTTATGACATTTTTATATAAGTGTCATATTTATATTCCATCTATATCCAAAATTAAATTATAGGGACATATTTTTGGGACACATTACAAAAATGTGTCGCTATACACCCTAGCGACGGCATATATAGCAACACTAACAATAAGTATCGGTATTTTTGTCAGCGACACTTTTTTTAGATTTTAAAAATACTTAAAAATGTCGCTATAGTATAATTTTGTTGTAGTGAACACCGAAACTTTTATTTGTGAGAATCTGTTAAGGGCATTGTTACTACTTGCTCGGCAATTTACTGAAACAGCATTTCTTACAATGCTACACTATGCGAATTATGCAAAGAAAAAAAGGGGAGCTCCTCATTCAAGTTTTAAATTGAAACAGATTTTCAAAATTCAACACAGAATGAATGTGGCGGCTCTCCAAACTGTCTTAATAAGAACTAGTTAGGAAGCCTTGGGTAGAGTTTAGAACCTTATAAAGCATTATCATATATAACAAAGTTGAGTATGGGGGAGAGTGAGGCCCAAAAAGATCTCGGCCCAGAGGATTTGGGCTGTGGGCCCAGCGAATCATAGACATGGGCCACCACAAATCTCACCTCCTTGTCATTTACAACCTTGTCAAATCAAAGATAACATAGCTTTTGAAATAGAACGGTACTGTTGTAGTACATGAGCGGACCCTATTGTAGATTCCCACCCTCTTGCTTTGTTGTGGAAGCCAACTTTTTGGACCAACATTTTAGGCAATGAATAGTGTTATTAATAATATCACTCCAATCAATATCAGAAAAAAAGAAAAAAGAAAAAAAAAGAAGAAGCTAGTTTAGATGTTTCATTTAACAGGAGAAATAGAGGACCAGCTCTGCACTAATGAGTTTCGTTAATGTTTTTTTAAAAAAAATAATTTGGAGTGCCACATTTTTTCCTCATTTGATTCGGAGAATAGATGAAGACGCGATAATAAATGTGGAGTTTAAGGTGAACCAGCTCATTGTTAGAAGAAACAAAAAACTATTTATTTGCATTCCTGTGGGCAGAATCCACATAATTAATTATCTCACAGGTTAATATTAAGTATCATGAATACTAATATTAAACAAGATACGATTCGGACACAATGATTCGATAATTTTTAAGAATTTAAAATACGAACACGAACATATATAATAAAATATAAAATATAATATTATTAATATATTTAATATATATATAATATAAATTTTTGTAAATTATTATTATATTTATTATACAAATGAAATTTTATAAACTTTTTTATTGATAATTTATATATTTTTTTAAAAAAATTATCATACATAATTTATTTATATTATCCAAAACATATTTGTATTTATTCATTAAAAAATTAAAATATTTATCTTATATTATATATATATATATAAAAATAAAATAAAAAATATATATTTTCTAAATTGTATGCGCTATAAAATCATGTACAGGCGAAACTTATGAAAATATAAGTGATATATATTATAATTAGAATAACAATATTGAGAAAATAAGTATCTGAAGTAGTAGTGTACGTGAACTCCTAAAAGGGTTTACTTAAAGAAATAGTGAAGCATATAAAATTAGATAAAAGACAAAATGTGCCAGCCCTTGCAAGGTAGAGATGGACAGAGACATGTACCTTCTCTAACCAATAAATAAAATAAAAATAAAAATAAGGAAAATTTTGGACTGTTCAATTCATCTATCTTTTTCTTAATAAAAGATAAGGATGTTTTCTTGGTCTCTCCTTCCTACCAGTTTTAGGATGGAGCTGAATCTGAATAACCAAGTGACATTACACCAAACAGCAAAAGATGCGTTACTTTAACGCTAATTCGTTAGGAGTTGAGTCAAGTTTTAATTACAGACACTTAAAAAATAGAAAATAGAAAATAAAAAATCAATATAAAATTTAAGCAAATTCAGTAATTAGAACTGCCTAAAAATAATTAATCTTTCATAACACAGGTAACAAATTAAAATTTTGATGATTAATACCCGAAGTCTCGTGTTCGAAATCTAATTGCTTCACATTTCTACTTAAGTTTATTTCAAAATAAACGATACGAATAATTAATGTACTATTTTTCTCTCTAAAAAAAAAAAAAAAAAAAAAAAAAAAAAAAAACTGGCTAGAAATAACTTCACATCATAAAGCCTTCTTAATTATCTCAAAATAACTCTATAGAACAAGTCCCATTACACTGGAACTAAGAAGGTGATGTTACCCATGACAAGTTACAAATAAGAAGATCAAGTTTTCGCAAGAGTTCGACTAGCCTGCAGATGATAACAAGACAACCTTAAAAGAAGTTGAGAGACAAAACGAAACCGCTTTCACCAGGTGTGTGCACACTCATCATATGGGCAAAAAATAAAAAAAGAGAAGCAACTCAGAACCAGTACATCTATATGCAGGACCAGGAAAAACAAATAAAACTCCCCATTAATTTATTTATTAAGCATCTTTCTCCATTGTTATTGCAGAAAATCAGGTGGCGTAGAATCGGAACCCACTAATGAAACATGATTCTTGCGGTACCAGCATATATCCTTCTAATTTTGCTTCAGTAAAGAAACAAAAGAAGGCCGAAAGGCGATCACATCATCAGCTTCTGTACCTTGAGATTCTTCTCCCTTATCCTTCTTTTAGCAATGTATGTACAACAAAGGAAAGACAATTTTTTGTTTGTTCCTTAGCTTCTCTGAAAAAAAGTAAAATCCAAAGCAATTTCTATTAATGCTCGACGATTCTTGGACCCCTATATTTAGCCCCCACCACAAGAACATCATCAAGTATCTCTCTTTCCTCCAGCCATGCGTATCCCTCTCCTTCGCCAGCCACCAACCCAGCATCTCCTACGCGCACACAAAAAAAAAACAAATAAATCGAGAATAAATAATAAATTAAGGCGACTCCAAGTTACGTCCCCAGTAAATTGAGGTTATGAGAGGTGGAGAAAGTCATAAATTGAGCATTATCTCGCGCGAAATGGCTGCTCTTAGGTCTTGAACCAGTGACGTAATGTTGCAAGTCAAAAATTTCACTAATGCACCAAAGCAATGGCCCGTGACAAGTAGGGGTGGCAATCCAGCTCGCTGTTCGCGAGCAAGCTCGTGTTCAGCTCGAAATGAGCTCGAGATCGAATCGCTCGTTTAGTAAACGAGCCAAACACAAGCCGAATTTTCCAGCTCGTTTAAAAAACGAGCCGAACACGAGCTGGGGTCAGCTCGCTCGTGTTCGGCTCGATAACAGCTCGAATATATATATATATATATATATATATATATATATATATAAACTTTATTATTTAGATTTTAGACTATCAATTTTGTGTGAATTTTAATTATTAGATTAAAATTTTAATTTTTTAATTTTCTTTCAATTTTACACCTAATAATAGGAATAAAAATCGAACTTGTTGTTCGCGAGCCAGCTCGTGTTCGGCTCGTTAATAAATGAGCCGAACACGAGCCGAATTTTTCAGCTTGATATTTAAACGAGCCGGCTCGTGTTCGGCTCGTTTATTAAACGAGCCGAACACGCCGAACACGAGCCGACCCTAGCTCGCTCGTGTTCGGCTTGTTGACACCCTTAGTGACAAGAACAAGAAACAATAAGAAAATTCGCTGAGAATATATTCAATTCCGTTCCAGTAACCAGTCATCCCTCGGAGCGATTTCGGCTAGTCTCGAAATCCATCTCGGGATCATTTTTCAACTTTCAAATGAATAGGAAACAGAAGTCACAGGGTTCGGTAAACCCGCGTGGAAAAAGAGAAGCATTGATAGTTCATAAAATATAGAGAAGTGGATGACGAATTGGTACAAAATATTGGCAAACGAAATGTGTCTCGATATATCAAACTGTGTATTAAAATATGCCGTCCAGCAGTAAAACAGTCCATAAAAGCAAGAAAAATGAAACAACCTGAGAAATCTAGACAAAGTAATATGAGGGACCGTGAAGTAGGCCCATGGAATGGCAAGCAAAATATGCTACTCTTTATCAAGGAATAAGTGTTGTTTGGAGAACGACGACAACGATACCCAACACCAAGCGGACCCCCCAACCTTTCAACTAAGAAATATCCGATAAGAGTCCATTCTGACTTTCCATATTGCACAAAACATCGATCAAATTTAGAAATGATTTACACATTTATAATCAACACTAATACATGAAAAGGCATATAGTAATAGTTTATTGCCAACTGCTCCTTCTATTTCAACTAATATACCCAGAAATGTATGTTTAAGAAGGAATAAAAGCTAACTTGAAGTAATCAAACATGTAAAAAAGATAAGGAAGAACGGCATTGCGTACCAGGAAAACTCGCATAGGAGAAATCGTTGTAATATGTGCAGTCCCTTCCTTCATCATCAGAATAAGGTGGACCGAGGACATCAAGCACAGCACACGACGTCATTGCAGTAAAGCAGTGCATGTTACCTCCATCAGCAGGATATAGTATGGAGGTCTCACATGGGGCTGTAAAGACAGCATTAGTCTTTAACTTCGCCAAACGGGCTTCTCTGTGTTGAACTGCCACCCCACAAAAGAAAACGAAAGAAAGAGAGAATTGATTGTTAAATATATACATAAAAAAAGAAGTTACAATAATTTCTCGATAATAAGATAGATGGAAAAAAAAAAAGAAGTTAGTTTTGAAAGGGTATGGGTCTGCTAAACCCGCCAGCCAAAAAGGACGGTTATCTCCAAGAAAGAAAGAAAGAAAGTTTCGGTTAATCGAGGGTACCGATGGGGTCTTGGGGAACGTCAACCCAGTCGTAGGACTTGATATGCATGGAGCCAAATAGGAGTTTGCTGAAGACCGTCATTTCTGGGTGATTGTGGAGTGGAATAACACCCGAAGGAGGCAAACAGAAAATGCCGATCTGCAGAAACATAACAAAAAGATAGATGGATTCACCAAAAACTTTTAATTGCTTCAAATTTCAAGCAGCAGTTACCTTTCCAGAAATTCCAAATAGCATTTAATCTATAATAGGTAGCATCTATAAGACATGATGAGATACCGAGAACTGGTTGCACTCAAAAACGTGCAAGTACGTTATCGGAGGCGCTCTTTGAGGATTGGGATTACGGAAGAAAGGCATGTCCCTAGTAAGACCAACGTCTGCTCCGGTCATATTGTCTGCATAATGAAAACAATAGAGTAACCATCAATAATGCGAGAAGTTTAATACTCAGTACGCTCAGCAGCCTCGGAAAATGTGACTAGCTCACATTTTTTATAAGGAGAAACAAACAAAATGTTAGCTCAATATTTATTGTACCTACCTAGTTAGAAGAGTTTAAACAAGCATCCAAGGTTACACTATTTGTGGTCCTGCCCAACAACTAAAGGATAAAATGACTTAGACAGCTTAATACATTGCACAATATCTAAATGCTTATTAAGAAGCACGTATTACCACACGAGAGATCGCATGCTAGAGGACAAGAAACCTACACTAGATTGAACTAAACAATTATACGGGTCCACATCAATGTATTTGATGTGGGATCGGTATAAGTAGGTGATTTTCTCTGGCATAGGCGGCAAAACAGGCAGTTTTTGCCTTTATTAGTAGTAAGCTAGTTAAACTAGGAGCATGAATATAAGTTTTATTCAATATCGTACAAATACAGAAGATTACTTAAAAAGGACCATAGGACAATACGACTATACGAACTCATTATTTATCGCTTTCAAATGCATTTCACCTGCAAAAGTTGTCGAATTAGATCTCATCAATGTATACTCATGACTCGCGACGTAAATCTCGATATCTGATGCGCTATTGGATTGAACAACCGATACTACATTGCGCGCGCGCGGATTTAACAGCGAATTCCCAATTGCCGAGAGGGAATCATGCAACATGAGTTAACGTAACACTGCAAAGCATCAATCTATGCTGCTAAATAGGCAGAGGTGTTGAGTATCATTAGATTAGAAAACTCGGAAAAAAAAGAAAAAAGAAAAAAAGAAGTTATAATTACTCTGATGACTCTGAAGATCTCTAGTGACTCCCAAATGCTTAACAATCTTTAAAAAGCTGTGTTACAAGTTACTCCTCCCTCCTCAGCAAAATTAACAGCTTAAGTAACTAAAAGCAATCTAATTTCCACACCGAGATCCAATTGACGCAACTCGAATATGTTATTACTACTCTAATACTGCAAACTAAAATACAAAAAAAAAAAAAAAAAAAAAAAAAAAAAAAAAAAAAAAAAACTAAATATTTCGAAATGGAAACCCAAAAAATTTAGGGGGAAAGAAAAATGGGAGCTTTTGCGTTGGAATTTCCACGTACCCAAAATGGACTTGAGCCGAGCCACGTCCTCGGGCGGGGGCACGGTCCCGGCGCCGCCGTGGGCGAAGACCTCCTGACAAGTGTCGAACAGCCGTTGGACGGGCGGGGTCATGGGCCCCGTCTTCTTCTGGCGCCTCCGGCTTTTCCGGGAAGCGGATTTGCTGCTTCTCTCTGAAGCCAACTCCGGAGCCACCTCACTCTCCACCACTCTCATCAAAGATCCCACCTTTGAGACCTCCCCCTCCCCCTTTCTCTCCAAAAAACAACAACAATAATAGAGGAAGAAGAAGAAGAAGAAGAAGAAGAAGAAGAGGAGGAGGAGGAGGTCCCAGGTATGGAAAAATTTGAGACCTTTGAGAAATGCCCACTTTAAAACACTAAAAAATGGGCCACAAAAAGATGGTTTCTTCTTCTTCTTCTTCTTCTTCTTCTTCTTTTAAAGCAAAAAGAAAGGAAGGTGGAGAAAAAAAGTGGGAGACGGATTCTTCAGTTTGATACATAAATATATATATATATACATATAGAAACCCATCTGTATAAATGGTATAATGTGTGTGTAGTTTTTATGACAAAACAAAAAGGGTGGTGGGGTTGCTGTTGAAGGGTGTGGGAGAGGTTTAAATACAATTTGTGAAAAGAGTGGGGTAGGGCTGTTGCGCGATTGAATACCATTCGTGATTCTTCTGGGGCGAGAGAAACCAGGGACCATCACAAGGCACATTTCCCATTTTCCTGTGGGCTATTATAAACAGCTTTTGATTTTTATATCTCCTCTTCTCTCTTTTTTTTTTTTTTTTTTTTTTTTTTTTTTTTTTTTTGAGGGGAAGGCAGCATGCTGCCGCTTCATTCATTGTAAGGATGAACTTAGCTACAAAGGTCGGTGCAACCAGGCTCCGGAAAAAAAAAAAAAAAAAAAAAAAAAACCAATTAGACAACTAGACTAGACAAAAGACTAGGGGCAAAACTCGAGCCATGACTCCACCAGTGCCCGAGCCGAGGAGCAAAGAGAACCCTGATCGCGTGAGACAGAATGAAACCTTCTACAGTTACGCTCCAACCAAACAGTCCTCCATGCCGCCGCTAAGGCAACGAGCTCCACCTGGCGTTCGGTGTTCCGTCTGTATGTACACAGATCCCACAGGTCCCGTACTGAAGTGAAGCACACGATATGTGCCACGTTCGGTAGCAAGCTGGCTAGCAAACCACGGACGATCCTACAAGAGGCAAAAAGGTGGTCCGCAGACTCCACCGGGCACGAACAGAAGCAACAGTTGCTGGTCCCCGTCCAACCCCACTTTAGCAGTCTATCCATTGTAAGCACCCTACGTTTGAGGACGAGCCAGATGAATATTTTGACTTTCAAGGGAACTTTAATAACCCAAAGTAGTTTCGATCCCCTGTCCCGCACTCCGGAAAACTGGAGGAAGCGATACAAGGAATTCACCGAGAAGGCTTCTGAGTTGGACCATCTCCATCTCTCTTTTTTTTTTTTAGTTTTTTTTTTTTTTTGTTTTTGCTCTCTCTCTCTCTCTCTCATCCTTCCCCACTCTTTGCTTGTGAACTGAAACACTGCTAAATACCAAACCAATTTTGATGTAATAATAATAATATGATTCATTTTTAAGTCTACAATAAATATTATCTCAATCCCACATAGATAAGGATAATGTAATGTGTACTTAGTGTGGTTTACTCTGCAAGAAGTATTCTCTTTTTTTATTATTATCTCTTGTACTTTTTGCAGTAATGGTTGATTAATTTAGTTCCACCTAGAAATGCATTAGATTTACCTTTTATTTTAAAATTACAAAAAAAAAAAATGTAATTTACAGATTTTAGTAAAATTTACACTTACCTGAGCACAATGAGAGATCTCCTCAAGACTTTTTTTTTTTTTTTTTTTAACAAACCAAAATAATTTTCTCTCTCTCAAAAAAAAAAACCAAAATAATTATGTTCCAAAAATAATTTTTGTGAGCCAAATATTAGTAAATTCTTATTCTTAAGCATTTTTTTTTTAAAAAAAAAAAATCCTGTGAATCCATTTTCTTTTATTGTTTGATTTGGAAGCAAATTATATGCTTTCCAAATTTCAGAGTCCGATTCACTGCTATGTTTGAAAAAAAAAAATCAAATTTCTTTTTTTTTTCTGCTCCATCCCCAGTTGCTGCCGAGAATTTGGGCTTGGACTCGGGTTCAAATGCTCAGTTGTGGGAATGGAATCCACACCTGACACATTCGCTGGTAATTCATTTATGATAGTTTTTAGATTTTTTTTAAAATTTTTTGATAAGATTTTCTACGTACACTACTTGTGAGATCATTTTCAAGGCATATTAAAATATATAAAACCTAAATTTGGACATATCTAACGGTTAGAAAAAAAAAAAAAATCCTGATTTTTTTTTTTTTTAAGAGAAAACTTAAGAATATCAAACTAACCGCTTTATTATTTTATTTATAACTGTATACTGTCCAAGTTTACAATTAACTTAGAATGTTATTTAATAAATTCTTAACCGATTGCGACAGATACGGCTGAAAAAAAATTTCAACCTTAAAGTCAAATCCTCGAGTTTTTATCTCCATATAAATGACAAGAGCAGGGATCAGGGACAAGTAATGTCATCATAAGGAGCAATTACCTAACAAATTACAGTTGACTAATATTAATTGTAGACTTTTATCATCAAATAAATAGAATAATATGAGAGGTGGTAGACAAGGAAACCAAAGAATTCCGAACATTTTACGCCACCTCCTTATTACTTAAATCTATTTTTATATTTTGTCAAAAAAAACGTATCAATTTTCTACAAAGTTAAGTATTGCTGATGCTATTGTATGCATACATTTTGTGCACCGCGCTTTTTCATTCATTCACACTATTTTATATTTTAATCTTCATTATCTATCCCAAAGCAATTTTTTTCTATTCAAAATAAGCAAATAAAGAAATTTTTATACTACACACCTGTGTTTCACTTTAGTGAACTGTATTATTTTTAAAAGTATAAACTTAATTAACTTTCTCTTTATATATATATAAAGTGTGAAGATAACATGAGAGATTACATTTTTACGTATTAAGGCGTGTTTGGTTTGCGTTATATAATATTACAAGCTATTTTGAAATAATTTAGTATTTAATAATTTTTAATCAAATTACTATTGATATTATATTACTGTATTTAGTTTAATAGAATAATATAATTATGAAATATAGTGTATATAGAATTACTATATTTGGTTTATTTTATAAAAATCAGTAATTCTAACGATAAAGTATAATCTATTTCAAAATTATCTTTAAATTAATTTATTTAACAAGCAATATAAATTTAAAATATGAACAAAAATATAAAATATAATATTTTAATTTAAAATAAAATTTAAAATTTAACCTTTAAAATTTAATAATTTAAAATTTTAAAAATAATATAGCAAAAGAATTTGGAGGGTTTGGAGAGAAAAACTTATAATTTTATATAGCATGTAAGATAACATACCATAAATGATACAAGATACTCACTCCCTACTCGGTAATATTTTCAGAATAATTTTGTACTATTTGTAATGATACATTGCTGACTAGATTATAGACTCGATAAACCAAATACAAAATTTCTAATAGGATTATTTATAATTCTAACCAAATATTAGTTTGAACCAAACACACTCTCAATGTGAACTCAAATTCTTGTTATTAGGCTTCATAGCATGTGATTAATTGGTAAGTATATATATTTTTTCTCTGCATAATTAATTGGATGAAAATGATCTATCACTCACCCTTTTGATAGTGTAACCAAACTTAACAAAGGTATAAAACCTAATTATATATGGTTTTTGTGTCTTCGGAACCTACCTTTTTCTTTGTCCATTTATATCCTGCAATTTGTTCAAGGTGTTGTAGCATGTGTGTTGACAATATGTATGATGTTGTAACGTATTGGTTATAAATACGATATATATTTATGAGTCATAAAGGACTAAAGGAGCCCTTATTTTATTTATTGTTATTATTTTAGTAGGACATCTAGTAGGTACATAGTTAAGGAGTTTTATTTTTACATTTTTGGTACTAGCTCTTGGAAAATTTTATTTCAGATTTTATACTGTTCACGAAGACGCAACACAAAACAACAAAAGGTCAACAAAATATTTTACATAAATATCATAAATAATATATCGTATTTAATTAATACTATTTAATGAAAATAATAAATAGTTTACTTTATTTATATCAAATATTTAGCTGATTATTTATTATCCAGTGTGATCCTCATATGGACAACACAGTATTATTTTTCTATTCAAATTTTTTGTGGGATTAATTGTGTAAAAGAAAATTTTGGGCTAAAAGAGAAAATTGTGACTTGGTCATATTAGATGAGTATCTAGTTAGTAAGTAAATCTTATGGCATATTTATTTTAAGATAAGAAAAATTTTACCGGTCAAAAAAATTAATAAAGTATACTTTATTTTTAAATGAACGAAATGTTTATCATACATATTTTTTGGGTGTATGAATGGCATTGCTTCATATATATATATATATATATATATATATATATATATATATATATATATATATATATATTGAAAAAAACCTAGCTAATTTAATATTTTAGTTTGTATTCTAGGAAAGTATCCTTTACTAGCTTGTGATTCTTGATCTTGTGTTTCCTTTGTAGTCATTTGCTTGATTAAACCTGACACTACGCAAAAAAAAAAAAAAAAAAAAAATTAATGCTTCCGTATCATGTGTTGGTAGTTATATAACCAAATATTCTTTCTTATGTTTATGTTTATTAATTAAAAGACTTAACACATGCTCATGTCCCTTTCATGAGTACATTGTTTAAATTTATATGTACTGGTAAGTTAACCAATTATCAAAATTAAGTTTTAATTTTAATTTTAAATAACTTCTTAGTTTTAAATTTGTTTACATTATTTTTGAAGTTTGGTAACAGAAACCACTTTCAAAATATATATTCTAAAAAAAAAGTTTATTAAATGCTAACTTTTTATTCATGAGCTAAATAAAAAAAAGTGATTGAATTTGATAAGGATTAGTATAAATTGGAAATTAAAATTAGAATAATAATATAGAAAGTGATGACTAGATACCCATGCAACCAAAATAGGAAAGTAATAAAAATAGAAAAATAAATGGTAATGGCAATATCAGCCTACGGAGGAAAAAATAAAATAAAAAATGACGAGCAATAAAGATTATTAATTAACTTAATTAGCTAATTATATTAATTTAACCTGATATGGAAAGTTTAAAGCCACTTATAAAATTATAACAACTATAACTCCTTAGATGAAATTTGAATATATAACAATAAAATTATGTTATAGAGATATTTTTAAATACTTTTAAAATCTAAGAAAAATGTCGGTGACAAAAATACCGATACTTATTATTAGTGTCGCTATATGTGTAATCGCTAGAGTGTATAGCGACACATTATTGTAATGTGGTCTAAAAATATATTCCTATAATCTATTTTTGAATATAGATGAAATATAAATAATATATTTGTACAAAAGTGTCATAAAAATGTGTTCGTATAATCTAATCTTGTTGCAGTGAAAAAGTTAATATATATTGGATAATAAAATTAGAATATAATATAGAAAGTGATGATTAGATACCCATGCAACAAAATAGAAAACTAAATAAAATAAATTATAGGAGTTTAAATTATTTTAAATATTTTACACATAAGTGAAAATATTAAACTTTAATATTAAATATTTTACTGCCCAAGCAACCTACTATATTAATATTGTTATTTTGATGTTGGAACATAATATATAATCTATACTATTATCGAGTCATATTGAAACTTCTAACAGCTCAAGCAACCTATGATTTTAATATTTTAATTTTAATGTTGAAACATAAGTTATACTATTATAGTATTATCAAGGTATATTGAAATTTTTTATTTTTTAAAAAATATTTATTTTTAGTCTTTCATTTGCATATCTACTTGATAGATAAAATAAAATAAAATAAAATTTAATTTTGATATTTTAATATTTTAATTTTAATATTTGTGTGAAACTTCTAACTGCTCAAGCAACCTATAATTTTAATATTTTAATTTTAATGTTGAAACATAAGTTATACTATTATTGAGGTATATTGAAATTTTTTATTTTTTAAAAAATATTTATTTTTAATCGTTAATTTGTATGTCTACTTGATAGATAAAAAAAAAAATAAAATTTAATTTTGAGATAGTTTAAATAGTCTAAACTATATTTAACGGTATCGATTATCATTCTGAAAGCTCAATTATTAAAAAATTGAATAGATAATAATAAAATACGATTGCTTAATTAAAGAGAGAGAGAGAGAGAGAGAGGGGCTGGAGGGGTTGAAAATTGAAAACCATGTGGCAAGCAAGGATAGTGTTATTATGATTTCCTTTTCCACACATTATCTCTATAATATATGCTCGATCCTAAGTATTTCTTTTGTGGTCCTAAAGTATTATTGATCTGATCAAATAAATAACACACCAACAAAATGATTTGAAGGTTGAATCTCGATCGTTCTTGAATTTTCAAATGAGAAAAAACAAAAAGCAAAAAATGATGATGACACCTACAGGAAAACATGTTTTGAGTCACAATGCAATGGAATAAGTAGTCAACAGCTAAAATTGAGCCATTAATCATGCTGAAAACATCTTGAGGTGTATGTATGAACCATCAGCATACAATTGTGCACCCATACATTAGTAATATTTGAAAGAACGTTTACAAAAACATTTACAGTATTATATGCGGTATTTTTTTTAAATAAAGATAAAAATTGGAATAGATTATATTTTTATTAAACCAAAAAAATTTACTAGCTATATGACAGTCACACTATATCATCTATATATACCAATCAATCATATCTTTTTTTTTTAGAATAAAAGTATAATTATTTATTTTTAAAAAAATATCATCAGATAAATAAACTACAGAAATTTATTTTGATTAGCTGAGAACATCATGCCAAATTAAAATGTGACTGAAACATTTTAGACTTCTATCTACCTCTTGTTTTTATTCTTCTTTTTTTTTTCCTTTTTTTGGCAACAGTTTGAGACCATGGTGATTGGGACATCATATATAAACCATGGTTTGCTAGCTAAAAACAGTGGGTGGCTCTGACTCATCGGGGTCGTATACTCGTATAGAACACCCTCTACAATTAATTTATTTTTAGTTTTTTCTTACTTTTTTATTAATCTTCTTTTTAATTTCTTCGTAGGAAGGTATCGATCCACTAGGTCAAGTGCTGGCTATAAGAATATATAGTCTCACTGCTCAAGATGATTTTCTTGTTGGATTCCTTATCGTGATCATCACGGCGGTTTTCTGTTATATATTTTTTATTTTGATTTTTTTTAAAAAAAAATTCTTTTTTCCATCTTTTTCTATATGAATATATCCAAAATTAAAGGACATTTCTGTTCATTTTCAAAATAGGATTGTAAATTGCAACTTCCAATGTCGATTGGATCCGCCTAGTCTAACAACATTAAATTGTAATGGTACAAGTTGATAAAAAAAATTAACAATGCAAATATATGGCTGGGGCACTTTGTTAATCATCTAACATGTAACATGTAGCAACTCTTGGCTCAATCAATCTAGTGAGAAAACCTATGAAAAGAGTTCACCATAAATGCTCATGGTGTGTGTGTGTATATATATATATATAATGTGCTAATATGAGCACGGAGGATTTCATACTACTTAGATAGAATTTCGAACCGATAATCGATTCTATTAGACTTCACCTAACATATTTAAAATATTTTAAAAATAAATTTATAATTTTTTATTATTATTTATATCAAAATAGTTCAAAATTAATAATTTTTAACTGTTAATATATGTCGATCGTTTACATGTCTAATGGTGTAGAAATATTTAAATTAGATAAAATTTTGATAGATAATTTTTTATATTATTTACAGTAAGATCAATATTTCTAGTTAAAGATTTTAGTACTGTATCATAATTTTTTATAAAAATTTTATTTTTAATCGTCTATTTTTAATTATTTCGATCACTAGATAGATATATAATAACGAAAAATTATAAAATTTATTTTTTACATATTTAATTCAAATATGCTAGATTAAGTCTAACGAGACCGTTCGTCGATTCGAAAGTTCTATCATCGATAAAACAGTTTAAAAGCAAAGAGTACTTTGTGCTCCTAGTAACATGGCAGCCTTATATCATCAAAATGTTGAGGCTATTTTTTTACTACGCAAATAAAGTCAAAAAATTATGAAATTTGATTTTTATATAGTTTCAACATTTTAGATCATGTCTAAGAGCCAATCAACGAATCGCTCCGTACTTTCGAAAGTATAGGAGCGTAACTCTCTCTCTTTATATATAATTATTTACGTAGTGATTAAAGGATCACAAAATTGATAATTTTTTACCGTCTATATGTCGTTTATTTGTTTAACCGTGTAGAATAATTCAAACTATTTAATTTTTTGATAAATTTTTTTTTATATTATTTAAATAATATTTAATAATTTTAATCATGAATGAAAAAAATTTAACATCTATTATCATAAGTTTATTTATTTTTAATCGTTTATTTTTAAATTTTTTAATGGACCTGATAATAATTTTTAAAATATATAAAATTTAGTTTCTAAACGTTTTAAATATTTTAAAATTAAATTTAATAGTTCCATCATTAATTTGAAATTTCTATCAACTTAAACGACTTAGGAGACCAAAGCCGTCCTCCCAATCTTAGCTAAATTCTCTTTATATATATATATATATATATATATATATATATATATATATATATATAAAAGACCACCTCGATCCTCGTTTGGAATATGCATGCAAGAACAACTAATATTATTCTTTTTTCTCAGGGTTAATTATTTGTGATCCTTGCATCTTAATTTTTATTGTCGGATCAGAGTTTGTAGTGATATATATTTGCATGTGCATCTAATTTTTCTTGGGTGGTACGAAATTGAGAATCAAACAAGGCTTCTAAGCTAATGTGAGTGTGTGACCCAACTAGATAAATTTGATGTTAAATTATATATATACTCGTACAAATATAAATGCCAAAACATTAGGACAAGATTTAAAACGTGTTGAGTCTAGAAATAAAATATAATCTCACGGACTATGTTACGACAGCTAGTATTATGGAACCAATAACATTTATTTTTATTCTTATTATTATTAGAGCTATACTACATATACACTTATTTTGAGTGTACATTCTACACCTAGTTTATCATAGAATGGATATTCATGGACTTGTCATTTCAAAATGACGAGATAAATTTTTCACATCCAAAATAAATAGGGTGTAAAATGTATACATCCTATTATTTCTCATTTGGATTCAACTCTTGCGCCCATAGAAATCGTGGATCCGTGGATTCATTCCCAGATCACGTCATGTGGTGACAAAAGAGAGAGAAGAGAAATTTTAACATGAACCTAATGTATCCGTACATCTTATATGTTGCACTTAAAGCTAAAAGATAAGCTCCTTGCTATATTTTATATATAATTTATAATGATATTTAGAAAGCGTGCATACCAATCATAAATTTTGAAAAGTTATATTATGAAAATCAAATTGCTCTAAATTAAATTTAGTGATATCGATAAACTAAGTATAATATTGTTTGATTCAATATTTAGAAATTTTAATATAAATGCTCTTTAGATGTCAATTAGTTTGGATAGAATTTTATTTCTGAGCATAAATTAATTCGAGTGAATAGCAAATTATACATAATATTATTATATATTAAAAATATAAATTTTATATTAGACTATATATAATTTGAACAGGAGTGGTCTAATAATTTTATTTAAAAGTTTTCTATGACAAGATGTAAGCGCACACACACGCATATACGTACATGATAGAGTTCAAAATTCATTACATCTATGGGCTTGTACTGAGAGAAAAAATAACCGAACCAGAAAGAAAGTAAAATTGCACGGTGCATGATCATGCACCGGGTGCATTGACGAAGAAGACTCTGCAAGAATCAAATTGAGAGAGAAAGCGCCGTAAAGATCAATTAGCGAGTACGTACGTGGAGTGGTGGGAGGAGAATGACTTGTGAGAGAGAGAGAGAGAATATAACGGTCGAAAAGGGTGGCGAGGAGGAGAAGAGGTTGTTTCAATAAGTCGAAATTTTAAGTAGCGTGTTTTTCCTTGCTACAACTACTCCCATTCATATATTTAATAGGTTGGTGTACTTTTATTACAGCTATAACTCCCACGAGAAATTCTTGTTTTGTGTTCACATTGTAGCTACTTTTATTACATCTGTATCTCCCATGAGATATGCTTGCTTTGGGTTTTCATTAATTGTAGGTTGTACTATTTATGTGTTGACGTTAATTATAGTTGTCAATTCACTTAATCATTTATACATTCAGTTTGAAATTTGTTTAAACTGGAGTTGCTTGTTTAATAAACAAGCTGATTATGCATTTATTTTTTTTTGACTCGAAAATAATCGAGTCCAACACGAACTTAAGCATTGCTGGTTCGTGTTTGCCTCGATATAATTAGAAAACAAATAAGTAAATAATATATGTAAATATTATTTTCAGATTGATATGTAGTAATTTTAAGTACTATCTTTTAGTTTTTTTTTCTTTTTTTGTTGGCATAACTTTTAAATTTTAATTATAGTTTGTAATACTAAAACTAAAAGCAGTAGAGCTACAATACTGTTGATTGTAGAGAAAAAGTGTTTAGTGCTATCATTTTTTTTTTCATTTAAATATTTGGGATTCATGATTTAGAGGTGAAACTATGATGAAACCAAAAATTTAAAAAAAATATATATATATATAGTAAACATTATTCATATTTAATCAATAGTATTCCAACTAGGCTTAAGCAAAAGCAAGCATCAATAATAACACTAATTTTAGTTAGTATTAATGTTTTATTTAAGTTTAATTTAAGTTGGTTCAAGATTTTTAGAGTCCGCTCGAATTTTTTTAAGTGAATCTCAAATTAGCCTTATTCATTCCTATTCGTTTGATACTTAATTATAATGCGAGATTATATATATATATATATATATAAAATTTAAAATATTATATAAATTTATCAATATATCAATAATATATTCATGTAGCAGCAAATATTGAACTCCCATGCATGCATAAGCCCACGAGGGAGAATATTCGTCGGAAAAGAAGGTCACGGTCATGTGGTGGACTTTGTTGAGTCAATGCAATCTTTGTCGTACAACACATGTTTTGTGTTCCGGCGAAATTAATGCTTTTATGACAGGGCCTGACGAAGAAATTAAACATCTATACCGACACCAACTTGCCGTATAAATTTTTAACGCATAATTGCACAACCATTAATGCTCGCAAAAACGTGGATAAATAGTAAAATAGTGCGGGGTAAAATTAATCCTAAACTTAACGGCGCTCGATCGTCTAAGAATTGGATTAGTCAAAAGAGTTCTAATTTTCTGCATGCACTTTGAAAAAGCTTATAGAAAATGTTTAATGGTTGGTGGTGTCATTTTACGTTTCAAGAGTGACTTCTCAAGTCAATGATTTATTTTATTATTATTATTAATAAATATATATATATATATACCTCTATGTCGCTGGGTTATGGCATAATTAAACTAAACTAAATTATATTTCGAATAAATGATTAAATTCCCCCTGAGGGTGGAAAAAGAGTTTCCCACAATTAGAAAGGTCCTCCTTTTGTGATGGACGTAGCTTATTATTTCCAAAGCAAAGACCATGTAGGAGAAGGACCATTCCAATCGAATATATTGGAAAACAACAAAAGTTACAAATATCTATTCGAATTACCTTGTTGACTGGTAATGAGAAGACACTAATTTTCAAAAAAAAAATGAACAGTTTCTCCAACTAGCCAAATATTGGATCTGGGCTATAAAAAAAGAAAAAAAAGAAAAAAAGAAAAATTGATTCTCTCTGAAAGTTGCAGATTCAAAAGTAAAAACCATTTAATCCTCTACCGGATATTGATACCAAATCCTCTGTATAAAACTGAACGTACCTCAAACACATTAGGTACAAGCAACAACAGTAAATCAAATTAAGCATTGAACACTGTAATAATCCGCGAACCAAGAACACTACAGAAAAGATCAAACAATTTAGGCCTTGTATGGTTAAGCTATTGTTTTTGAACTCAAATTCTACAAAACAGAGTGCATCGGCAGATAAGGGATTGTATGTAGTATATACATCTGCGGGTCTATTTTGCAACAAAATAAAACAAAAGATTAATTTGAGTCCCATCTGTCGACATACTCCGCCACGTAAAATTTAATTGAAAGAAAAAAAAACAGAATCGGAAGCATAACCAAACGAGGCCTTAGTCATCAGGCAAACTCCGAGGCTCCCAAAACTTGGAAACAGAATCGGGGCCCGGCGAAGATACAGGAACAGAACAGTTTGTGAAATCCCTGTAGTACAACGCTCCGGGATCATCGGCGCAACCCCCAGTAACAATTCTGCATCCAGCCACAGCCATAGCAGAAAGCCCGTAAATCTTTTCGGGCTCACCAGGCACACGACAATCCAGCGTATTTGCTAGGGCACCAGTGCCAGTTTCCCATACATTGACATGATAATCAAATGGACCTCCAGTAACCACTTTGTATGGATCCATGTGAAGTAATGCTACTCTACTGTTCGAATCCAATTCGGCCACACACTTCGGAGATTCATGAGAACTTCTGATGTCCCACACCATAGCCCTGGCTCATGAGGTATACAAAGATTAATTTGAGTGATAAAATTAAAGTGTCAAATGAAATTTAGTCCCAGGTTTCAATTTTGTCCTCGGGTTAACAGATTCAATAGAAAGACGAAATCTAGTCTCCATAGTTCGAGTTCCATTCGTCCCTAAAAAGTTTCAACCTAGGTTTCAAGGCCAGAGAGTTTCAATTTTAAACAAGCAAAATTTAAGAATAAGTGTTGACATGTCATGGTTTGAATGGCAGACATTATGGACTGAAGTTTGACAAGGAGCAAGCTTCAGGACTAACTGACTAAATTTTCGATCAAACTTCAGGGACAAATTTTTTATCATGGAACTATTTATACTGAGAAATAAAGGTTTTATACCAAGCTCTTCACAAGAAAATTTTACTAATAAATCAACTCCTGAAACTATATGAGACAGGAAAATCCAGAATTTGAAATCTTATTAATTTCGTTTCTGCACAGACATAGGGTTAAATTAAAAGAAAATAGTAAGTCAGATTAATCCTTACTTGTCTTCTCCACCAGTGCAAATTAACCATTTAGATGGCAACATCTCAAATGAATACAATTTTGGTCCATGAACTGCAGCAGTAAAAGCTTTCCGCATAGTCCTCAAGTCAATCACTGTGACTTGAAATCCAGAAGCAATATAGCACAGGGAATCATAGCATTTCATAGCAATAGATGAACCAGAAAGGGAAGTGCTCCCTACACATGATGACGAACTAGAAGATGGCGACGCAGCTGTGTCCCAGACTCGGACCTAAAATTGACAGCATAAATTAGAAAATAAAACACAAGAGAGAACTCGTGAAAAACATTGAATTAGTGTAAGTCCAACCTTAGAAACTGAAAATGTTGATTTATTTGCCCAACCAACATAACATGAAGTACACAACAAGTACACAGAAGATGGAATGCACAATTGTTTACCTTTGAATCTTTAGAGATGCTGACCAAAAGAGAAGCTTTATGCCTGAAAAAGAAAAAGGAATTACTATATCTAATAAAGATTCGGTAAATCTCTTGAGAACGCAAAATCATTATTATAGAGTAACTGGTTTTAGAAAGCACTCTAGTTGTTCGTAAAGAAAATTTTACTACAGATTCAAGGGTCCTAACCCCCCTTGCATACTTCATTACAGAAATAAGAATGCCAAAGCAAGCTACAAAAGATTTGCATAGAAAAGATTAGATGTACTAGACCTTCCGAGCAAAAAGTAGATCTTGTTAAAAAAATAATATAATAAAATGTGAAGACAAGGTGCAAGAAGTCTGAAACAAAAATTCACATGAATCTGTGGTATGATTTCTTTGTTGGTTATTCTCGATCCATTAAATGGAATATGTGACAGCAAAGCAAATTATATTTGCTATTTTAACGGAAAGAGTAGCCATACCAAGCAACGGAGAGAAATGACAAAGGTTTCTCGTGCCCGTGATAAGTTAATGCTAGAGGATGATGTTTTCCACTTGAAGTAAGAGACCAAAGGCGGATGGTGCAATCTTCTGCTCCACTGGCAAGTACTTTTGACCTGCCATCGCCAAACAATTTGTCTGAGAGAGCAGTAACGGGCCCATTATGACCTTTAAAACAGCGGTGAGATCGACCCTGTATCAAAGCACTGATGTTCATGCAAACTACTACTTAAGGTAGAACAAATTATTAACGACAAAAAAAACCCTGGGACGTGATCATGCAATCAACATTGAATGACAATGATGATAAATTCAAATAAATCTCCCAGATCATCACGGCCACCTATCAATTTTCTGAGTGGAGCACATGATAAAACACAGATTTTAACTACTCTTTTTTCATCTCTTAGGGACTGAAGTGAAACGATGTCATCATCATAAGAGATAGCAAGAGAATTTCGACGAAAAAAATAATCAATTAAGGAGCAAGAGCTCATAATGGGAGTACCTTCCACCAAAGACGAATAGTTCTGTCTGAGCTTGAAGTTACCAATACATTTTCGTCATTTTGTGCCTCATTTCGAAACAGCGACGTATTAATTATTGGAAACAATCTATCAAAAAAAATACAACTGTCAGAAGTTCATAGAACAAGAAAGGAGAACAAAACAAACAGGAATAGGCAAAGAGATGCAGCATTTCTCCACAATAGATCATCATCAGACTGTCTTGTCTACACTGTCTAGTCTTCCGTAAACTGACGCACAGGTGCCGTAAGGAACAGGACGGATATGTGAAGTCAAACTAAGGAAGAAAAATTCAAATTGGCACCCTACTCACCTCATGCAGGTGATCCTTGATCCATGATATCTCAAAGTTTCGCAAGCCACAGGTAGAGCATCCGGCAGATCCAGTGTCAACCTTTGTATGATTGAACCCTGAACATAAATAAAATATATTACTTAGTTCCTTGCTTGTGCAGAATCAGATTTCAAAGGCTCCGTTATTTCAATTTGAAACAGTTCAGCCAGACTCCCTCACCAAGTCCATATTTAATAAACTGGAATAGAGCCTTTTGACCCAAGTACGGCTGCGCTACCTGAGCAACGAAGATATCGTTTCTGTCCAGCATTATATGGCTTGGTGATATCGAGTATCCAGTGAAATAACATTCCAACGGATCATCAAACTTCATTTGCTGTAATGCAGTGTGCCGCCTGACGTATTGCTCTCTAACTCCTAAAGCTACAGAAGATGCACATATATATGGCCAGCGCTCCCTGTACATTCAGAACAAACAACTTCGAATTGGAAACAATATATACTAACAAACCAAACCAACAGAAAAAGTTGTTTTTTTTTCCTTTTTTTTTTTTTTTTTTTGAGAAAAATGTAGCACGCTACTCGCTTCATTCGTAATGAAGGTGAATTAAGCTAACATGAGTGAGACAAGATCTCAGAAAGAAATAACAGTAAAAATAAAATAAAATACAGATAATACTACTACTACTAATAATAAAATGATCAACTACCAAAAAAACTTCTCTCAGCGTGGCCTCTCGGTCCAAATACTTCCAGTGCGACAGCTCCCGACCCAACTAATAGAAAAAGTTGTTGCCTTTAGCTTTCTTACTAGCCCGTGAAAATGATCGTCTACTATCTTACATAGTCATATCACATTTCACATAAAAAAAAAAAAAATTTATTATTCCCAAACTGCTCAAGTCTTTCAGAAATCCATGATTTTATTATATACGAACCGATTTCTTATGCTCCATTCCTCCTACAACATCTAAATTTATGTATCAATCCCGTGTTCCACTATCTCTATGCTGCCAAAATTAAACTACAAGGGCCTGTTTGGCCCTACTGTAAAGTATAGTGCTGTTGGATGAAGTGATTTCAGAAAAATCACTATATTTGGAGCCCCGCTGTTACAAGACTTCATAATCTCATTTCTGATCCCTGCTGCAGCAAAAGCACCAAACTCTCTCTCTGCCAAGCGCTCTACTGAATGCTACCCTTGCCATAAGCAGAAGAAGAAGCAGGGCGAAACAGGCACATCATATTGCACGACACATTACTGAATCGACCATTTCATATGTGTGTGTTGTGCGTGTGACAAAGAGAGAGAGAGAGAGAGAGAGAGAGAGAGAGAGAGAGAGAGAGAGAGAGAGAGAGAGGAGAGAGAGAGAGAGAGAGGTGGTACGTGAAGAGGCGGGACCAAACGGAATCGGAACAGGCGGCGGCGCGGAGAGGCTTGGACGCCATGGCCAAGGCGGCGACGTCGTGGGGGCCGAGGAGGCGAGCGCAGTGGGCGAGGGCATCGGCGTCGAGGTCCTCTAGGGTTCTTCCGCGCCCCACCACCACCACCGGAGGAGGAGGAGGAGGAGGAGGATGAGCCTCATCCGCCATGGCCGTATTCGAAACTCTAGCGATCGATCTCAATCCACCCTCGATTGAGGGGCGAAGCCGGGAAGGAGATGGGGAAAAGAAGCAGCGAAGGAGATGAAATGATTTTTGTACCTGTACCTTCTCTATTTTGGGCTGAAATAATTCCCTGGACCACGTCCATCACTTTATCCGTAGACCTTATTATTATTCAAGTAATAGAATTTTTTTTTTTCCTTCTTAGTAAAGAAAAAAAAAAAGAAGCAGTGGGTGGTCTATATCCAAGGTGGCGAACCAGGTTCTGGGAACGATTCCCACCCAGTGAAGCGGCAGAGTCACGCGCCTTGAGTCGACGGACACGTACAAAATGGAACAGTGGGGCTCCGGTCAGGTTTGGTTAAAGTGCGATTCTAGCTCAATCGGACTGTACATTGGGCCGTCATGGGGTAATCTAAATTGGACGGCCTATGATCAAACCAGGCCCATTATCAAACTCAAACAAAATTGGACACGTGGGCTACAATCACCATGTTGATGTCCGAGAGTACATCATTTCATGTCCTACGTTATTTGTGTACTCGCGAGAAGCGAGGAGAAAACATTTTTAACAAAGCTCCCTCTTTTACTCTCACTCTCCACTCTCGCGGAGGGGAACAAAGCGGCGGCGGAGAGCGACGAGGCGCCGCCGCCGCTGGAGGTGTTGATTTGTGTATTGATTTGCTCCTGTTTATCGTCCTTTTCTAATCGGATGCATTAGGTACGTAGATTAGTTAATATTATAATCGAGCACTAGTTATTGTGTATTGATTTGCAGCAGCTTTGGTAATCGAAAATCCTGGAACAGTTAGAAGCTGCAGATTTAATATGCCTTTAGTTTTACTTGTATCATGGATGCTGTGAAGAAACCCGTGTTTCTCATTTGAAGATGCTTGTGGTGTGGGTACGCTTATTAGTTATTTGCTTATAGCTTTTTACTTCTATGGTATAGATACATGGCATCGTTGGGAGATTAAACTGTAGAAGAAGGATCGTCACCCTGTTCGACCTTTAACCTGAACACAGAGTAGTGCATGCATAAGCGATTGATTTTGCAAGAGAACAATTTTGAAATTTCTTTGAGTCCGTTTCCTATAAAATCGTTGAATAATATGGTATCTGAACTGACCTCAGGTTTGTAATGCGCATGGTTCAGATGATTCCAACAATGCACATGATCAGGGGTGCTAAGACCATGCCCGAGCTGATTCCTATGTGATCCGTTTTTGGTTTTAGGCCTTTTATTGCTGCTAACATTTTATTCAAATTTTGTCCGGTCCATTGTTTGTGTTATTTCATTTAGCAATACCATGTAGTTTTTGCTATGTACTTGCGGGAGCATATGTTTCTCTCGAAGAAATTCAATCAGCTGTTTCTTTCGTCCTCCAAGAAAATAATGTTGTGTATGTTTGGACTGACGAGAACGTCGGAGCTAAACAGAGAGAATTTGCGACACCTCAATGGGCTCAAAAGACTAAACTGTTGAGTTGGATGAGCCCAATAAATTAAGTGGGGTTGTGGTCCACAATAAACTTAACGGTAAGAGACCCAACAATAAACCCAACGTTCAAATAAGTTGAGTCTGATCGAGATTTATGGACGCTGTATCTGAACGCCTTAAATAAATTAGTTGTATATTTTTAATAACTTAAACTTTTAGAATTAATAATTAGCACCAATGATCCAATATGCCCACCAAACTCCAGCCTATCTAAATTCAAAGAGGAGAGACCCACAACCAAAAGTTTTTTTTTGAGAAAAATATAGCGAGCTACCTGTTTCATTCATGACAAAAATGAACTAAAAAATAAGAGTGAGACAACATGGTCTCTCGAAGCAACACGTTACAATAATAATAATAATAATAATAATAATAAAAAAATATATATATAAAAAAAAAAAACCAACAATTGTAACTACTATAGGATCCGGCACATCCCTCACCTCAAATCCACCCATATCCTTACCTCCCTACTAACCCACCTTACAGCGCAAATTGGATCCGTGCTGACAAGATGAAATATAGCCTTATTCCTAATCTTCCAAATCGCCAACCAAGTTGTCGACAAATACAATAAATTTCTAGTTCCGGCTGCGAACCCCTCCAATGCCATCCACTCCTCCCAGATACTCCTAACATTTTTTCCTGTAATCCCCCCACCACAAGTTTCCACCTCCTAGAATGAACTGTGTGAAAACGCAATTCACAAAGAAGTGGTTTACTGTCTCTTCCTCACATCCGCACAATATACATAGTGTGTTCCCCACCCAACCCCTCATACTCAAATTATCTGCTGTTAACAGTCGGTTCTTGAGAATCAACCAAATAAAAATCTGTACCTTAAGTGGCATCCGAAGTCTCCACAACGAACTGGCGTACAGGTCCCTAGAACCCCCGTCACTTATAATCGCGTACGTCGACTTAACAGTAAAAAGCTCCTTTTCGTGCCAGTGCCACACCACCCTGTCGTTGTCCGATCCCAAGGTCACCCCCGCCAGAAACTCTCCTAATTGTCGAACACCTGTAGATCCCCTCTGCCCCAACATTGTGGCTCCTCTCAATATTTTCCGCCACCTCCATCTATCTCGTCCGAAACATTCGCCAACGGAAACACCTTTCCTCTCCACAGCGACGAATACCTCGGAAAAAAAAGATTGTAAGGTCTTCTCCCCACACCATATGTCGGACCAAAAATCATTTTCAAGTCGATATGAAACTCCCCCCTGAAGATCTCTTTAAACTTAACAACGCCCTGCCACCACTGTGAGAATGGCCTGAACGCTCTTCCCTCCCACAGTGATTTTCTCCTTAAGTAGTATAACACTTTGATAAGTTTATTCTATTGGAGATTAGGGATCGAGAAGAATCTCCACCACCATTTGACCATAAGGACGTCATTCATCGAACTTAGGTTAAGGATACCCAGTCCACCTTCCGCCTTATTCCTCCATACATTTTTTCAGACTACTAACCGTCCCATCCCGCTACGCTGCCCATCGCCAAACCCAAAAAAAAGTCTAGGGCCTCGATTCTCTTAGTGACCCACAACCAAAAGTTGTGCAAGCTGTTGATTAATATTGAGGAAAATTTTAAGTATTAATTCAGTTTAGTACTTAAAAATTTTCTAAAAGGATGATTAATTAAAGAATTAGCAAGCTAAACTCATATATTCTTTTTTAGTAGCACTAGTAAATGATAATTGAGACCCGAGCTAAAAATATAAATTTGGTTATTATAATTATAAATTTGGTTATTATAATTAGAGCTATGCTACATATACATTCCATTTGGAATGTACATTCTATACCTCATTCATTCTAGGATAGATATTTATCCACTCGTCACTTCGAAGTAATGAGTGAAATTCATCCCACCCTAAGATGGATTGGATGTAAGATGTACACCTTAAATAAGGTGTACACTTAGCTTTTTCCTTATAATTAAACACAAATTTTTACATTAAAAAAAAAAAGAAAAAGGAAAAAAAGGCAAAACAGAAAGAGAGAAAGCGATAGAGTCCAAACAAAGAGATTTTTAGGTGGCCTGTGCAGGCAATTAACACACTTAAGACAGAAGCCTAATCCTTAATTAATTAGTGTCACCGATATCATCATCTTATACTGTCCTTATTCATGGATGTAGAAACAAAGAATGCAAACTGTAACAACCAATATATATATATAAATATAATTAATTATAACACAGCTAGCAAAAATATTGTAACCATATTCATTCTCTTATATACTGCACATCATTGTACGCCACCTTAATTTGCGAGCTTAGTTAAGAGGAATTAAGGTAAAAGAGAAGGATCGATAAGCACGTACAAGTTAATGGATATTTTGGTGAAGAATGAGCTCAACAGCGCGATCGGAGGACGCCTTAGCAGGAAACCGATGAGAGCGATATGGACGGTCCCAATCACGCAACAAAGTGCGCGAAGAGGAGGAGAAGGGAGCCTGCTATTTTGTCCGCGATGAACGGGAGTGCACGTAATAACAATAAGGAGATGGTTGCGACCCAGTCTACAAGCACTAGCACAGGTGCAATGTGTTACAACTGTGGTAGTAGAGATGGTAGTGGAAATGGCACAGGAGCGGTAAGAGGAGGTGTAGAGCTCGGAGGAGAAGAGACTAGAAGGAGTAGTAGAGATGGAGAAGAGGGAGGAGAATGTTAACCTGGGTTACAAGGGGGTGGAGTGTTGCGACTGGGAGAGTTAGGGTATCGTACAAGGGTAGGTAAGAAGCGACCCCTCGTCAGGACCTCTCGTCAGAGCTTCGGGAGGCTTCGGCGGATCAAGCAAGGGAGGAAGAGTGAGACCGGTTCGGGAGCCAACGGTGGATCGGGCAGAGTTGCGAAGGCAGATCCGAGATACGGAGGAGCTGCATTGCACCAAGCGTGGTTCCGCCCAATGGCCCACGGAAGCTAGGAATTAAGCCCATATCGGGCCCACGTGCATAATACAATTTTACTGATAACTCCCTAGTTATTACATAATTGCAAATAGATCCACATTTAGCTGAACAATATAAATAGCTCATTGTATGATTGAGAAGGCATGAAAAATAATACATGTTTCACTTCTCTCTTTAAATCTTTCCCTCCACAACTCTCTTTCTCTCTCCTCTTCTCAGATCTTCCCCAACCCCACTTCTAATTCCCTCCAAACTCTTCTCCGAATCCCAATTTAGAGATTCAAACTTCCAGATCCAAGACCAATTTGATCGGAATTGATCAAATTGGATTCCCATCATCCTCACCGTCGCAGATCTCAGAGTGATCTCATCACTGATCCGCGACGGATCGTCAGGGTAATAATCTTCATCGGTGCCGTCGAGCCAAGATCTCTGCTCAGGGCATCATCGATCGGCTGCGGCATCCTCAGATTGTTACAAATTGGTATCAGAGCTGTTCCGATCCCAGGGATCGTGAGCAGTAAGCATCAATCGAGGCAACAGGCAACAAATCACAAGCAGCAATTATCAATCGAGGCAACTGGTAACAATTCAAGGCAACAAGCAGCAGATCGAAGCATCAACCCACAGATCTGAGGATCATAGCAATAACCAGAGCTCACCAGCATCAGAATCAAGCATATTATCACCAAATACCCACATAAATCAACCAGTATTCCGCTGGTTAGGAGGTATTGAAACTTGTTCAAACCTGCTTTGATTCATATTTCCATACTTGTTGCATACATTCCATCTGAGGAGGAAGGTAAAGAAGTATTAGTAATCCACAAACCGAAGATAGGGAAATAAAAAAATAACAGATTTCACTACGATCCAAAGGAACCATACCTCATAGAAATGGCAGAGGGAACCAGACTTAAGGACATGAATGAACAGATCAGAGTTCTTGAAGAGAGAATGCAATCAATGACCACTGAATGCCATACTATCATTGAAAGTAAGTTACAGCAATTTGGTAGTGAGTACAATCAGAGATTTGGCACATTAGGGCATCAGTTGGATGAGATTCAGACAATAAGCCAACAGAGGTATGATGCACAGCAGTTGGAGTCAGCTAGGAGACATGAGCAGATAATGAAGATGTTTGGCTCTCAAGTTCACTCCCACAAAACTGAGCCAATGCCAACCTTTCAGGTTAAGGAATGTAAGGTTGGAGGCTCAGGTATGCCTGGGAGTAGCACAAGGAATACCTACAGGGAAGAAAGGGGCAAAGGAGTACTGCCCACACCCCAAATGGGAATAGAAAATCAGCCCATCCAGCAAAATCACAGACAGCAGCATTACATTCCCTATCCCAAATTGGACTACCTCACGTTTGGAGGTGAAGAGCCAAGAGAGTGGTTAAGCAGGAGTGAGCAGTTCTATAAGCTGTATCAGATTCCAGAGGCACAGTGGGTGGAAATAGCAACTATGCACTTTGTAGGGAAGGCTCACAGATGGAAAGAGGGTTATATGATTGACAAAGTTGAGTTGGAATGGGAAGAATTTGTGGATGCTGTATGCAGAAGGTTTGAAGGGCCTTCAGTGAAGAAATTGGTTAGAGAATTCCACAAATTAGAACAAACTACAAGTGTTGAGGCTTATCAGGAGAGGTTTGAGGATTTAAGGGCTAGGATGTTGTACTTGAACCCCTCACTGAATGAAGAGCATTTCATTCAGAGCTATATCAGTGGGCTTAAGGAGGAGTTGGTCCCTTATATAGACCTCTCTAACCCAACCACATTGCAAGAAGTATATGAACAGGCCAAACTCCATGAGCAAGCCTAATCACTGATGTGGAGAAGGCACAAAAATGTGTACAGAACTGGCAATGCATTAAACTCAGGGTACCAAACACCCAAACCATATAATCAGAAGGGGATTACAAAAGGAGCTGAGGATAGTAAAGCTACTACCTATAGAAATCCAGCTTGGCAACCTGGTGCTAACAGGCAATTGATAGAACAGAGAAGGGCAGCTGGGTTGTGTTTTAAATGTGGAGAAAAATATTTCTTGGGGCATCAATGTCAAGGTAAACCTCTTAATCAGATGGAAGGGGAGACAGAGATAGATGAGGTGTTTGATGAGGTACTGCTTCAAGAAGAAGAAGAAGAGGAGCTAGCTGAATCAGATGAGAGGGCAATCTCTGTCCATGCTCTTAGTGGGGAAGTGCCTCAGGAAACCATAAAAGTGCAAGGGGAATGTGGAGGAAAGCCATTAGTACTGCTCATTGACACGGGGAGTACTCATAGCTTTATAGACTATCAAGTGGCAAAAGACATGAAAGCTAGTATGTCTGCAGCTACACCCCTTATTGTTACAGTGGCCAATGGGCATAAAGTCTTGAGTAAATTGAAGTGCTCAGGATTTCAGTGGTTAATGCATGGAGAGCCTTATCAAACTGATCTTAGGGTCATAAGGCTTGATGGCTCAAGCATAATTCTTGGCATTGACTGGCTAAAAAGATATGGGAAAGTGACTTTAGACTACTCCAATCACTCCATAACTTTCAGTAAGGATGGAAAATCAGTAACTATAGAAGGAATTACTGAATGGGCCAAGCTCAAAACTATAGGGGCTAAGCAGTGGATTAAAGCTGGTCTGCAAGGCAACTGCTGTGCCATAGCACAACTCAAGGACAGCACCAAAGGATGTGAAGAGATCATACCCGAGGTGATACAGAGAGTGCTGGTACAACATGCTGGAGTTTTTCAAGAACCAAAGGATCTGCCCCCAAAAAGAGAGCAGGATCACAGGATTCCCCTACAGCCAGGAACCAAACCCCTGAATACCAGACCATACAGGCACAGTTTTGATCAAAAAGGAGAAGTAGAGAAGCAAGTGGCAGATCTGTTAAAGTCACAATTCATCAGGAATAGCTCTAGCCCCTATGCCTCCCCAGTACTTCTAGTTAAAAAAAAAAGATCAAAGCTGGAGAATGTGCATGGATTATAGGAAACTGAATCAAGCCACTATAAAAGACAAGTATCCAATACCCATAATAGATGACTTATTGGATGAGTTAGGGGGTTCGAAATGGTTTTCCAAAATTGACCTAAGATCTGGTTACCATCAGATTAGGATGCATGAGAATGACATCGAGAAGACTGCATTCCGCACACATGCTGGGTATTACGAGTTTTTGGTCATGCCATTTGGCCTAACCAATGCTCCAGCCACATTTCAAGCAGTGATGAATGAGGTATTCCAACCCTATCTAAGAAAATTTGTACTAGTCTTTTTTTATGACATCCTCATCTATAGCAAGGAATCAGAGGATCATGCTAAACATTTAGACACAGTACTTGGACTGCTTGAAAGTAACCAATTATTAGCTAAGAGAAGCAAGTGTTCATTTGGGCAAAAATTTGTGGAATATTTGGGACACATTATATCTTCTGAAGGGGTGGCAACAGATCCAAGTAAGATATCAGCCATGGTGGAATGGCCACAACCAGTCACTGTTAAAGGATTGAGAGGGTTCTTAGGCCTCACAGGTTACTACCGCAAGTTTATTAAGAGCTATGGAGAAATCAGCAGACCTCTAACTGATCTTCTAAAAAAGGATAATTTCAAATGGACAAAAGTAGCACAGAATTCTTTTGAGAAGCTGAAAATAGCTATGACTACTGCCCCAGTTTTAGCTATGCCTGATTTCACTAAGCCTTTTGTGGTGGAAGTGGATGCATGTGAAACTGGAATGGGGGGAGTGCTGTCCCAAGAGGGAAAACCAATTGCCTTCATTAGTAAAGCTATTAGCCCAAGAAATAGAGGACTCTCTACCTATGAAAAAGAGTTTCTGGCAATTCTATTGGCAGTCAGTAAGTGGAAACACTACTTAAGCCCCAGACCTTTTGTTATTCACACGGATCATGAGAGTTTAAAGTATCTACTCGAGCAAAGAATTACCACAGCTACACAGCAAAGGGGAATGTTTAAACTAATGGGCCTAGAATATACAATTAAGTATAAGAAAGGGAGGGAGAATCAAGCTGCAGATGCTCTCTCTAGAGTGGTTACTGAGGTGGGTAGTAATCAAGCCCTATCAGCTACCATTCCAGCATGGGTTGTAGAAGTGGAAAAGAGCTACCAGGGGGACCCAAAGGCTCAGCAACTGTTGGTGGAAA
Source organism: Tillandsia leiboldiana (assembly GCA_029204045.2). NCBI lineage: Eukaryota > Viridiplantae > Streptophyta > Magnoliopsida > Poales > Bromeliaceae > Tillandsia > Tillandsia leiboldiana. The sequence continues at coordinate 1,076,308 of CM055064.1, read as the reverse complement.
CACTGGTCCAACCTAACCAACTAGGAAATTACACCCAAAAGCAAGGGCTGCTGAGGTACAAGGGCAGACTCTATATAGGCAATGATGGTCAACTGAGAAATACCTTAATGGATCAACTCCACTCATCAGCTCTGGGTGGTCACTCAGGAATAGACAACACCTACAGGAGACTCAAATCCTACTTCTATTGGCCGGGGTTAAAACTTGATGTGGAGAACAAGGTAAAATCCTGTGAAGTATGTATTAGAAACAAGATTGATGACACTCCATATGCGGGCTTGTTGCAGCCCCTACCTATACCCTCGCAAGCTTGGCAAGTAGTAAGTATGGACTTTATTGAGTCACTACCAAAATCTGAGACCAGAGACACTATACTGGTAGTGGTAGACAAGTTAACAAAGTACACACATTTCATTCCACTTACTCATCCATACACTGCCTATACAGTTGCCAAGGCTTTTCTTAATACTATATACAAATTGCATGGCATGCCTAAGGAGATAATCTCTGATAGGGACAAGATTTTCACCAGTGAGTTTTGGCAAGGGTTGTTTAAAATTTCTAGAGTAAAGTTGCATATGAGCACGGCTTATCACCCCCAAACCGACGGCCAAACTGAAAGGGTAAACAGGTGCCTTGAAACATTCTTAAGATGCATGTGTTTTGAGCAGCCGAGTAAGTGGTCAAGGTGGTTATCCCTGGCTGAATGGTGGTATAACACCAGCCACCATTCCTCCTTAGGAATGACCCCTTTTGAAGCCCTCTACGGTTATAAACCGCCAGCAACCACCATATCTCAGGCAACAACAGAGGTTGGTCCCACAGTGAAAGAATGGAAAAGAGATAGAGAACATATGTTACAGGTTCTAAAGGAGAAGCTCAGGACGGCCCAGAACCGCATGAAACAAAACGCAGACCGAGGGAGAATAGACAAAGAGTACAAGGTGGGCGAAAAGGTATACCTTAAGCTTCAACCTTACCGACAGAGCAGCGTAGCTGTGCGCAAGAGCTTGAAGCTTACCTCAAGGTACTTTGGACCTTATGAGATACTCCAAAAAATTGGTCCGGTAGCCTACCGGTTGAAACTGCCAGAAGGCGCCAAAGTTCATCCCACCTTCCATGTTTCGCAGCTCAAGAGGGGGTTACCCAAAACAGAGCCCGGATCTGAGGTGAACCTTAAAGGTGAAGAAGATGGTCAGCTTGCCGCCCGGCCGGAGCAAATACTAGCCAGAAGGTTGATGAAGCGTGGGAATACAGCCGTCACCCAAATACTCGTCAGGTGGAGCAACTTGGGTATTGAGAAGGCCACTTGGGAGGATTATGAGGAGATGAGGAACAAGTATCCTACCCTCGATCCTTGAGGACAAGGATGGTTTCAAGGGGGGTGGAGTGTTACAACTGTGGTAGTAGAGATGGTAGTGGAGATGGCACAGGAGCGGTAAGAGGAGGTGTAGAGCTCGGAGGAAAAGAGACTAGAAGGAGTAGTAGAGATGGAGAAGATGGAGGAGAATGTTAACCTGGGTTACAAGGGGGTGGAGTGTTGCGACTGGGAGAGTTAGGGTATCGTACAAGGGTAGGTAAGAAGCGACCCCTCGTCAGGACCTCTCGTCAGAGCTTCGGGAGGCTTCGGCAGATCGGGCAAGGGAGGAAGAGTGAGACCGGTTCGGGAGCCAACGGTGGATCGGGCAGAGTTGCGGAGGCAGATCCGAGATACGGAGGAGCTGCATTGCACCAAGCGTGGTTCCGCCCAATGGCCCACGGAAGCTAGGAATTAAGCCCATATCGGGCCCACGTGCATAATACAATTTTACTGATAACTCCCTAGTTATTACATAATTGCAAATAGATCCACATTTAGCTGAACAATATAAATAGCTCATTGTATGATTGAGAAGGCATGAAAAGTAATACATGTTTCACTTCTCTCTTTAAATCTTTCCCTCCACAACTCTCTTTCTCTCTCCTCTTCTCAGATCTTTCCCAACCCCACTTCTAATTCCCTCCAAACTCTTCTCCGAATCCCAATTTAGAGATTCAAACTTCCAGATCCAAGACCAATTTGATCGGAATTGATCAAATTGGATTCCCATCATCCTCACCGTCGCAGATCTCAGAGTGATCTCATCACTGATCCGCGACGGATCGTCAGGGTAATAATCTTCATCGGTGCCGCCGAGCCAAGATCTCTGCTCAGGGCATCATCGATCGGCTGCGGCATCCTCAGATTGTTACACAATGATGCGGAGCTCGCAGTTTCGCGGAGTTAGCAGGTAGAGTATATGTACATCACATAACATGTAGTTAAATAAGAGAACATGCAAAAAATATTTGTTGTACGTACAATACATGTTTAAGGCATAGACGTATACTTCTGGATAGTATGACAAGGTGGGTTTCATATATAACAACGTAGAATTAATATAGGTAGTTATATATATACTAATATTGTTTTGTGATTGTATGTATGTGTTAATATCTTCTTCTCTGAGTAATATGTCCATTATATGCATGTAATAATAACACTATTGTCAAAATATTATTAATCATTAATTATTTTGTTTCCAATTATAAACTCACTAGCTAACCGCGTTGATCACAATCGCAATGTAGGCATCGATGGACGGGCCGCTTCGAAGCACATCTATGGGACAAGTCATCTTGCAACGCAACACAGAAAAAGAAAGGAAAACAAGGTATAAGATTTGATCAACATGTATTTACATACATTATGCTATGTCCGAATAAATGAACGTGTTTTTTTTTTACTGTTATTCCAGTATGATTAATTACGTTGAAATTCTCATGTTTCCATGAAAACAGTTTATCTCGGTGCCTTTAACGAAGAAGAAGCTGCAGCAAGAGCTTACGATCTCGCAGCAATAAAATACTGGGGAGTTTCCACTTACACAAACTTTCCGGTATGGACAGTATTTAAAATCAAACAGCTTGTGTTGATTTCGGATTTTTAAATTTAATCATTGTAAGTTCATCAAAGTTGCTTGCTTTATTTTGATCTTCTACGATTGTTTATCAGGTTTCTGATTACGAGAAGGAAATTAAAATAATTTAAACTGTAACGAAAGAAGAGTACCTAGCCTCATTAAGAAGGTATTGGTTTAAACTACGTTATTTACATGCATGTAATTATATGATATCTTTATCTTCAAGCCTGTAAACAACTTGTTTTATTGACAGGAAGAGTAATGGTTGCTCCAGAGGTGTCTCGAAATATCGAGGAGTTGCGAGGTACTTGAAGTACTGTTAGGATCATAGTTAGTTAATTCGGATTCGGCAAAAATTCGGTACGGATATAATATGGATAAAATTCGTATCATAATTTTAAAATTCGTTGAAAAATTCGGCTAAAAAACGGGTTCGTCAATTATTCGGATACGTGATTTATACGAAAATAATATGTTCACTAATTAAAAATTCGGGATCAAAAATTCGGCTATTAAATTTAAAAAAATTTAAAAATTTATACTATTAGTATAAATAATTATAATTTTTTAAAATAATTTAATCAACTTATTTTAGAAATAAATAAAATATTCATTTAGAACAAAAAAAATATAATTTTAAATTATTCCCGACAAATAATTTTAATTCGGATTCTTAATAATTCGCGAATAATTCGTGAATAATTCGCGAATAATTCATGAATTAACTGACTATGCTTTGAAAAAGAACGAATTTTTTATCCAAAAATTCGTAATTCGTGAATAATTCGCGAATAATACTTTTTGATTCAAAAAATCGTGAATTATTCCAAATTTTTGAAAAAAGTCGGGGACGGCACGTTTAATTCGGATTCTCAATAATTCGCGAATTAACTAACTATGGTTAGGATCTCCATTTCGATCTCTATTTTCATCGCAAATTTCTTGTCAAAATAATAGCTGTACCAATTACTCTTTGAAAACTTCAGGCACCATCACAATGGAAGATGGGAAGCAAGAATTGGGAGAGTATTTGGAAACAAGTACCTCTACCTCGGCACCTACAGTATGTCACATATACCTATATACCAGCTTGGCCAAATAATTTTGTAATATAATCAACTTACTGAGGTATTTTACTTAAAATTTGCTTATAGGCTCTCAAGAAGAAGCTGCTCGAGCTTACGACACTGCGGCGATAGAGTACCCAGGGATTAATGCCGTGACCAACTTCGACTTAAGCACATATATCAAATGGCTTAAACCAGGAGCAACCAACAACGGTTTCACATCTCAAGACCAAAGCCTCACCGACGAACCTCGACTTCTGCAACCCTCCTTTGTGACCGACGAGATGAGCTCAGAATATAACCAGCAGTTTGTGGCACATCAAACTATAGGAAGTGCTTCTTGCAGTAGATCTTCTTCAACAGTCCTAAATTTGCTTTTGAGGTCCTCAATGTTTAGAGAGCTAGTGGAGAAGAATTTGAATACAGTTAATAACGAAGGGATTGAAGTTACGGAGCGAAAGGACGAGGAGTAGTTGCATGATGAAAACAATGCAATCTTCTATATTGAAGATGGTGATGAGCCACAGCTTTGCTTTTCTGACGGCGACAACAGGCAATATTTCGAACTGCACAAGACCGCAGCTCACATTGAGCAATCCCTTTGGAGCTGTTTGTGAGCATTTCATATGGCAGATTCAGTCATAATAGGATATTAGTAATAAGTGATCACAGAAACACAATTGATCTCTGCGATTTATCTAATTCTTAAAACTGTAACTGTCTTTCAGTTTGAATGAAAAATGGAAGTTGATTTTAGATTCTCCTCCTTCGTAGTAAATTCTTCAATTTGAATTCCATTTATGGATTTGCCTACGGTCGAAGAGAGAGAGAGAGAGAGAGAGAGAAGCATATATGTGAATGAGGAAAATCATAGTACTTTTCACTCAAATTCCAAAAAAAAGAAAAAAAAAAAAGGAAAGAAAAAAAGTACTATTACTTTAGACAGGAGATGCGACATGCTAAGAGGAACAAAGAAAAAAAAAAAGAATTAAAATTCATAAATTCCAGATTGTACCCATATAAATTTTAGAAAATAACTAGCATGAACAAAATCGACTTACGAGCTAAGCAGCCACCTAATAACTTCAAAGAAATTGCTCAGCTATGACAAGCCGAGCATGCATGCGTATATACACTGGATGGATGCATACCAACTAAACAAAGAAAGAGAAATGAACGGCTACCTAGCAGCGTCAATAAAAAGTAGACACAAAGGTTTGAAGATCAAACTCTACGCTAGTTGTTTTTTTACCATGTCAAGTAATATGATTGGTGAACCAAAAAATTATGCCATAAGAGCAAGAGGATTGGTTCAAAATCTGAATAAACTAAACGTGCCGCATCAATATCATTTAGCAAGATGGGATCAGCACCTGGGTTGTAACATTTCCTGATTCTGGCCTAGTAACATTTCCCGACTCTTTTGAATCCACTAGTTGCAGCAGACCCTGCAAAAAGAAGGAAAAAGGAAATGATTCAGTAAAAGCTGACCAGCTTTAATCTATTGCTGTGTCAAACCAAAAATTGAATGCAGCGCAGTACATAGTTAATTAATACATTAAGAAGTTACAAGGTAGGCAATACATCTGCCAAAAATTTGTTGCGAAAAATAGTGCAGCGGCAAAAAAGAAAAGAAATCTGGCTAAGTTGATAGTTATGGGTAACTAAAGGAAAAAGGAACCTTCAAACTTCCAGATTCTTCAAAACCAATGTGCCGCCTGCAAAAAACTTGGGAGACATCCTGTATTATACGATGAAGAAGATATTAAACAAGACAGTTTATATAAATGCCATACAGCAACTAAAGGCTAAACTCATTTTAAATTGGGTAGGCTTTTAGGCATGCGCACTTCAAATCAGCTTCTAGCAAAAAAGTAACTAAAATAAAAAAATCAATAAAGACTAGGATGATAAAAGAAAAAAAAATTCTAAGACAACACAACTAAAATTCAATAATGAATGGTCTAATCCACCAAGTACAAATCACAAGTGATTTAACTTCAAATAAAAGGTCCAGTAAAAGAAATCATATAAGCTATCAAGCAAATAATCTTTCATGAAATGAGTCTGTTGAATGTATCAATATTGAACATTGGTGCATATGGAATTAAAAATTGAAAAAATTCTCAGCAATGAATTGATTTAGTAATTCAAGTTTCCCCAGTATGAAATCACATAAGTCATACCTGCAGAAAATCAGGCCTTTTTCCACCATTTCTCTCAACAAACTGCAACAGATACATCACACCAGCCAAGGAACAATTCTGTAATCACAAATATCAGCGACTAATAAACATTCAGAAGGACAAAAAGTTATGCCCAGGGTGACAATTACAATCATTCAATATAGTTATATAATAGTGATTAGTAAGGTAAAAGGAAAAAAATATGCTACTTCAAACTATATGAAAACAGACAAGCTATGTATTGACATCTACAGGTAGCAACTAAGACTTACACATGGAAGAGTGAACTGCAGAGCTAAACAAGTGAAACAAATGAAGAGAACACGAAAAACGATGGAAATTAGTTTTAGTGGAAGGTCTACCTGTTTCTCTTCCATCACATTAATCTTATCATCCTGCAGAAATAGGAAGTGCATTTAACATGAAGAACATATCACATTGCCAAGTTGGAAAAAAAAAAAAAAAAATCGAGTTCTGTGTAACTCAATTACATAGGCTCACCAGATTCTGAACTAATTGAGTGATGGCCTTTATCTTTGAACCTACACTCAGAGTTTTCATGCGTGCATCAGTAACCTGTGTTAAACAATAGGAACTAGGATTTTTGAGAAGCAATTTTACAAAGCATGTTATAAAAAAGAAGAAGAAGAAGAAGAACAAGAAGAAGCTGTCTTAGAAGACTTGTTTATTGTTGACTTGCACTTTGCTTCCGAAGAAATTAAAACCTATATTTAGACCCCTCAATGTTTAGACCATTAGCACTTAACCCCCTTTCATTACATTTTCCATTAGGAAACTGTTATATAATAGTAAAATAAGAAAGAAATTATTAAAACAGGTAAACTGGGGGGGGGTTTAAGATTATATTCCAATATTTATAACAGTTTTGAAACTAAATGTGACAGGGGAGGTATAACTGCTAACACTGTAAACACTGAGAATTTAATATGTGCACATAGCACTTTTTCTCTTTCCCCCCTCCCCCCCCCCCCCCCCCCCCCCCCCCCCCCCCCACTTTTTTTTTCTTTTCTTATCCTTTCTCTTTTTTATTTTGGCATTCTAGCCTTCGTTTACAGAGAAAGAAAAAAAAAAGATGAAGTGACTTACTAGTTGCTGGAGTACTAAAACTTGCCGAAACAGACATACAATGAGAGGGAGGAAAAAGAGAAAGAAATGAGAAGAAATCAACTGCTTGTTTTCCCACAATATATAAAATCCGTTAAGCTTCATTTTTTGCATTATCAAACTAAAAAACCAGTTAAATTTTCTGAAAACACAAGAAGTATCACCTCCTGTTTTATTCTTCCAGTAATGTGCTTTTGCTCCTCCAGTTTATCATCCAACCTCTCAATTCGCTGAGTCAGATGCCTCTTAGCTGCCTAGAAGACAATAAAATGTTTTAGGAGCTAAGCAGGCTAAATAGTAACTAAATGTTCCGATTATATACTCGACTAGCATCAGGCACATGCATTGCAAATGAACTCGCCATTGGCAGAAGAGCATTGTCAATATCCAGATTTGGATTGCTCAGCAAAGATTCAAAAGTCCTATTTCTATAGAAATATCGATTGAGGAGAAAATGAAAAATGGGCGCACTTCAAATTCACCACTGCTTTACACAACTTCAACATTAGCATCAGTTCCACATAAGTAATGAAGATTGTCAGTTATTTTCTGAAAACCTTTATTCTTTCCCTGAAAATCTAAGATTGTCAGTTACTTCGAGAACTCGCAACAAATGTTTCCCATTGCAATGGTACAGATTACAGAAGGAGAAAACAAGAAATACTGATCGTATGAATCATATGTAATACTCACAGAAAGAGAAGCAGAGACTTGCTCCAAATTTTTTGTCATGCTTGAAACAGCATTCACCATATTTCGTTTGGTGATGTACATGAAGTTGGAAAGAGAGAGACCCTAGTAAAAAAAAAAAAAAAAAATGTTGATATATCAATAAGAAACTACATTGAAATAGGAGACAAAACAAAAAAAAAAAGAATAAAATAAAAAAATAAACAGAGTGGATTGTGACCCTGTGAGCCAAAAACAAAATTGTGTTCATTCATAAAGAAGAAACCACATTGAAACAGGAGAATTGAGATAAGAAAGAAATAATGGCAAGAGACAAAGGTCACGGGCAACTAATATATTTGATATTTTGAAGTGCTTTCTTTTAGTCCTGAAGATAATAGAAAGAGCTTACTTTCCACCACATGTATCCATAACCTAATCCTCCCAAGGTGGCAGCCGGTAATATAAGTGTTGTTAATCCTGCAGAAAGAACATATTCTATCAGTCAAAATTATACAGTTATTACTTCTGGAAAGATGCTTGTTTGAGCAACAATAATTTACTTTATTGTTGTTTGTGTGCTTTTCTTGCACTTGAATTTTCACTGGAACTTTACAATGTACCTGTCTGGCCTGAATTCCCATTGAGAACAGTCACAGAATTCGTGGTAAGAAGTTTCCGGACCTCCAAGAGCAACTTTTGGACCTACAAAATAAAGAAAGGAACATTACAGTAAGTACAAGGATTGAATGAAAAATTATAGACGCACCTCATTAATATGGAGAAAGTTCAAAAATCTAGAATTGACATAGCAATGGGACCTGATGGCCATGACAATCTTTAACACCCAACATATGTTTAGAACAGTAATTTTTGTTACTTCTATTTGTATTATCCAAATTTTAATATATCATACCATTTCATTTACCGACTTGAAACTTTTGCATGACCTTTGTTTATTTATAGAACCATAATACAAACTTGAACAGGGTGTCAAATGAGTTCTGTATATTTTCATGAAATCTTAATAAATATTTTAATTTTTAAAATTTGTATATGTTTGGTAAAGTTTAACAATTTGCTAACAATGCATTACATGCACTGTACCCGGACTTGCATACGCTCAATGTGATACTTGGAGGCCTGCAGATTGCATCAGCATTTCAACACATTGCTCAGAACATGTTCCACTAGCCCAGTATTAGGTTCAGAAAATGACAATTGATCAAAAAGAAAAGTTCTATCCTAGGAGCCTTCTATTACTTGAGCTTTTCTCTACCAAACGACAACAGTAAATACACAATGGAGGAAAGTTGAGAGGCAGAGATGCTACAGGATTGTATATGCATTGAGGAATCTACATTCCTTTCTTATATGATATTTAAAAAGTTAATAGCAAAGTGCAATTTCAACGGTCCCCTAATCTTCGGAATGTTCAATGTTAGTAATCAGCAAGCAATAGCACACACATTACAATTTAGCAAGCATGTAAGCGATAATTAAAAGTATCCTGTATCAAGAACCACAAGTAAACAACATATGCCCAACTAGCGTTTTCATATCCGACAGTATACAGTGACAGAAACAGTTATATAAACACTAAGAATATCATGAAACAGCCACAATAATCCCCTTAAACTTGAATTATTCTAAAGTATAGAGATCACCTGAGGAGCAAGAGTTTCAACCAATTGAGCATGAGAATCAGTTCCTTCCTCTCCAGAGTTCTCCACTCCCTTGAACATGTCCTACACAACGTTAGACCACAGATTTCTTCTTTTTATCAATAAATAACTGAACTGATTCCACTACAACACCATCAACAACGACAATGACAATTACAGTTCAACTGAAAATTTTCATACAAATCAAAGCAAGTACAATTAATCCGGTATTAGAGAGAAGTAATATAACGGAATCTGATTACAACCTGAAGCTCCGCCGATATATCATACAACCTCCCATTCCGTAGCAAGATCAAACTAGTAAGCCCTAGAAAATGAGCATAAACATATCAGATCAACATATTAAGCACGAAAGGGGAATCGTGCGTTGATCCGACGAAGAAGCAAACGAGGGCGGGGAAGTCACCTCCGCCGACCAAGAGAATGGCTCTCGAGAGCCCTATCCCAACCTGCATTGCCATTGTTGTGCACCGTGCTCTTCTACGAAACCCTAAAAATCCTTCTCCTCCTCTTCGTCGGGGTGATACTCGGAGGGGTTTCGTGGAAGAAGCGAGAGCGACGTGAGAGAAGGGTTCGAGCGAAAATAGACGTGCGCTTTTCCAATTTATATATTTTTTTTATTTTTTAAATTATATAATCTACTCTACGTACGGCTCCAACTCGGGTTGAATTCAACCCGACCCAACAAACCCAACCCAACAAATGGGTCGGGTCGGATTGGGATTAGGCAAATTTTAATTTGATTTAATTACACACACTCTCTCTCTCTCTCTCTCTCTCTCTCGATGTCGATCTAGATGAGCTTCGTCTCCGACGCCCACCATGGATCTCATTGTAAGATCTCTCCCACATCACGAGAATCCCCACGGAGCCATTACTTGAAAAAGCTCTGTTTCAGGGTTTACGACACTGATCGAACTAAGATCATACGCTTCATGCGCCTTTTGCGCTTCATTTGATCTCGTAATTGCTTCTACATTGGGAAATTTATTATATTTTGCGAAATTGTTGTGGCTTTAGAGAGTACTTTCACATCTAGAAGTTGCTTTCGCGTAGTAAATTTTTGTTTGATTTTGTTGTTGATCCAGTAAATGCTGATGCAATGAGAGCATTCGTATCTCTATAGTATCCAAATAGGCGACTAGGTCCTTGTAATTTTCGCTTAATAAGTTGCAATTTAGTCCCCAGTGATTTAAAAAACCTTGGTTTTTGTCTAAGATTTAAAATTTTGAACAGTGCTTGCCTTAAATTTGAATGAGTGAGTCCTTTTACAGAAAACGTAGAATGAACATTTCATACTTCTACATGATACTGCACTTGATATTTGTTGCTGTTGATGGTATCATTTGACTCTTTGAGGGACTTCTTTTACTTTCCGAGTCAACATGATCGAATGCCATTTCTGTATTTATGATCTGCTCAACTTTTCTGTTAGTTGTGATATTCCAATGCTGCCTATTTCACTAAATAAGAGCAAAAGAACAGAATTGTTCCTGTTAGAGATCTCTTTCGTAATTCAGTTATTTGTCCAAATAATACTAACGGCGTACTCTGAGACAACATTGTTAAGAGAAGCTTATTCTTTACTTGGTTGTTTACAGACACAGAGTGACTAGAAAGTTGAATGAGTAGTATGTAATGTAATCTCAAAAAAAAGAAAAGGAACAGTTTGTTCTAATGTAACACAACAAGTAAATATTTACTTTCTTAGTCCAGTCGCTCTATTTTAGTTTCTCTAACCGAACATAGTTTCTCTAACCGAAAAATGATTCTCTAATTGCCTGCAATTCTTTTGCAACTGCATCCATCTGCATTCTATTACTTGGCTCATCGTCGGAACATTTGATACTAATCCTCAAAATTGATACCAAACACTCCAATAATCTATCTGTTTCGTCTGCTTTGCCCTCTATGCTGTCGCTGATCTTTCCCATTTCTTCTCGCAGATGCAATGTCGGATCGGTTATATCCTTGACTCTTTCGGGAAAGTGCATCTTCACGTACTTGTGAAGGTTTACATCATCCTTGAACATTGTATCGGTTGGTCTCAATCCAGTAAACATCTCCAGCAGAAGTATTCCGCAACTGTAGGCATCGCCCTGAATCGAGGCTGGGCTTCCCATTCCATACTCTGCAATTCATATGTAAGCACTAAAACATTTTAATTATTATACAGTTGATAATGTTTAAGCTCTAGTTTCCAAAATTAATTGGGGAAAAATGATTAATAGCAGGAGGTATTTCTTCCTTCTGTATATAACTTTAACACCTTGCGCTTTTATAATAGTTTTGAGTAAATTTCCGTAAGGCATCATCCTATGTGCATTAATCAAAAAAATTAAAAAGAAAGGGAGTTTGTAAAAACTACAATCTACTTGGATTATTGATTGATATTTATTTAATTATTTTTTTTTTCAGTTTTGCATGGTTTGATAAAAGTCGGCTTGATATATTTACCTAAGACATAATGATGAATGCAAAGTATTGACAATATTTACCTGGTGCAACATATCCGATTGATCCTTTCAATCCAACAGTAGAAGTTTGTATGCATGATGAGCTAACAATATTTATGGAGAGAAACCTTGCAAGCCCAAAATCACCTACATGGGCGGTCATGTCTTTGTCGAGAAGAACATTACTTGGCTTCAAATCACAATGCAAAATCGGCGTTTGCCCATATTGATGAAGGTAGTCCAATCCAGAAGCCACATCAATAGCGATGTTCAACCTCTCGCCAAAGCTTAAATTCCTTACTCGATCATGGCCATATAATTCAGGATGCAGCCACTCATCTAAACTACCTTTAGGCATGAACTCATATACTATTGCCTTGAACTCCTTGCCTTCAAAGTCAAAAGCCGAGCAGGAAGTTATGACCTTTAGAAGATTCCGGTGTCGAATACTTCTTAACGCTCTGCATTCAGCCATGAAGCTCTTTGAAGATCCTTCTTGCTGAAGGTTGAATACCTTTACAGCAATTTCTTCACCACTGCTTTCTAACAACCCTTTATAAACAGTACCAAAACTTCCTGTTCCGATTAAGTTCGAAGAAGAGAACCCATTAGTTGCTTTGCGCAAATCAGAATAAGAAACCCTTATGAGTTGACCATCTATGATTTCAATCGAAGATGTTCTGTTTTCTGACTTCTTAATCCTACGCCTTCGAAGGAAAAATATACTTATTAGTACACCAAATAGTATAAGTCCAAACACTGAAGGTATGACTATTTTCATCACTAAAGCCCCTTTTGTTTTCGACTTCTGGGCTAAACAAGAAGGGAGGTGTAATTCTGAAGTGCCTCCGCAGAGCATATTATTTCCTGTGACTGAGCTCGAGCTCAAATTTGCAAAAATTCCTGTGGTGGGAACTTCACCTTCGAGATTATTGAAAGATAAATTCAGATACTGCAACAACCGAAGCGTACCCAAAAATTCCGGGATTGGCCCAGATAAGTTGTTATTTGAAAAATTCAATTCCTGAATACCTTTCAAGTTGCTCAGAGATTGAGGAATGCTCCCTTCAAAGTGGTTACTGTCCATATATAGGTACATTAACACTTCACATTCTCCTAAAGTGCTAGGAATTTCTCCTGACAACTTGTTGTTGGAAACATTGAACTGCAGGAGATTATTCAGTTTACCCACTTCCGAAGGCAACGATCCAGTAAGAGAATTGTATGCCAAATCGAGGTATCTCGAAAGGGAGGAGATGCTTACAAGTTCTTTAGGCATCTCACCACTGAGATTATTATATGACATGTTCAATGTGATAAGAGCTTGCAAGTTCCCAAAACTCGAAGGTATGCTTCCTTGTAACTCATTCACCTCTAGATATAACTCATTCAACTGAGTCAAGTTTCCTATGGAAAATGGTATCTGTCCTGATAATCTATTATCAAACAACCATAAACTCTGTAGCCCCTTGAGGTTTCCAATAGTTGGAGGAATGATCCCAGTGAGGAGGTTTTCTTCCATGAAAAGAGCATTTAAGCCAACTAGGTCATCTATATTCGTAGGAATACTCCCATATATGTGATTTTGCCCAATTGTGAGCCAATTAAGATTCGCCGAGAAGTTGGTTATCGACTTTGGCAACTCACCTTCGAGCTCATTCCGATACAGTTCGAGTACTTGTAGATTGCTGCAGTTGGTTAAGGAAGTGAAAAAGCTCCAATCTCCTGCCTCTAGCTTGTTCCTACTTAGAATAACCCAATATAGATCATTCAACCTGCCTAAATTAGAAGGTACAGGGCCTGTAAACATATTTTCATTAAGGCCAATCTCTTGAAGGCCCGAAGCATTGGCGAGTGACATGGGGATGAAACCTTCAAAGTAGTTACCATACATGGAAATCTGTTTGAGGTTAGGAAGAGTGTGGCCTAAATATGGTGGGAGAGTTCCATGTAGTTGGTTATCTCCAACATTGAAGTAATAAAGAGAAGAAAGATTATAGAGAGAAGAAGGGATTTCACCCGAAATCCGATTACTAGTTAGTAGCAGGTATCTTAAGCTTAAAATAGATGCTAAACTCTCTGGGATGGTACCCTCTAAGTCATTCCCTGCTAAACTAAGGAAAGTGAGAGAGGAGAGGTTCCCCAAAGAAGGTGGAATGGTTCCAGTGAGATTATTATAGGTAAGGCTCAATTGAGCTAACCTCGAAATGGAACCGAGCTCAGTCGGAATCTCTCCAGTGAGCAAGTTATTACCCAAGCTTAGGACTTGAAGGTTCTTGCAGGAACTAAGGTTAGCTGGGATTTGCCCACTAAGAGAGTTGAAGCTTACGTTTAAGTATTGAAGATGGAAAAGGTGGCCGAGTTCTTGAGGGATTTGGCTGTGGAATTGGTTATCGGAGAGGTGGAGTTTCGTGAGGAAGGTGAGGTTGGCCAAAGAGGGAGAGATGGAGCCGACTAAGTTGAGAGAGTCGAGCTCGAGGGCGGTGACGCGGCCCTGGTGGTGATTGGGACTGCCGCAGGTTACACCGCGCCATTGGCAGAGAGGGAGAGAGTGGTTGTGATCGTTCCACGAGGATAAGGCATCGACGGGGTCAGAGGTTATCGATGCCTTGAAGCTGAGGAGAGCGTAGAGATCAGTTGTGTTGGATGACTGTTGTGAGGGTGATGGGAGAAAGATAAACTGAAGGATAGTTAGTTGAAGTAGTTTCAGAAATGTAGTCATTGGCGGAAGTTCCAGAGAGAGAGAGAGAGAGAGAGAGAGAGAGAGAGAGAGAGAGAAGAAGAAGAAGGATCAGTAGGAGAGAAAATGGAAATGGCCGGTTTAGGATGCTGACATGTTACAAGTTATTCCACTTCACTTTATCTGTGATCGCAAGCAAACTAATCGCTAGCTGTTGGCCACATGTCAAAAGAGGATATTTCTACGTTGGAAAATACAGAAAGATCTTTTTTTTTTTTTCTTTTTTTTTTCTTTTTTTTTTTGAGAAAAAGTAGCGAGTTATCGGTTTCATTCATTACGAGTATGAATTTGGCAACAATAGTGAGACAGCAAGGTCTCTAGAGAGAAAAACAACACGAAAAAAAAAAAAAAAAAACCGAACATAGGCGTAGGAGATCTGAACAAATGCGTTAAAGATTCGCCCACTGCGCTAGCATATTTCTAGCCCACGTAACAGCGTAAAGGGGGTCAGACCTGAACTGCTAGAAAATAATATTGTTTCTAATATTCTAAATCACCCACCAGTTTGCCGACATATAGGTAAGAAGTTTAGCCACCTCCATCGAAAAATCTCCACCTGACCGCTCCTCCCACGCCCCTCTAACGCTGTCCCCTAGCTGATGGAAGCCGCCGGCAACGTCGCCCATCCCAAACACGAAAAGCGTGAAAACGCACCTCGTGAACAGATGATCAGCCGTCTCGGGATACGACCCGCAGAGCACACAGAGATTGCTTCCGGTCCAACCCCTTTTCTCGAGATTATTAGCTGTGAGCAGTCGATTCTTCAAAACGAGCCAGATAAAAATATGCACTCTAGAAGGTACTCGCAGCTTCCACAGGCAGGAGGCGGTGGCGTCCAAAAGCCTCACGTTGTTTAGGAAGGTGTAGGCTGACTTGACAGTGAAGATGCCTTTGTCCTGCCACCTCCAAATGACTCCGTCCCTCCTGATCCCCGGCGCTGAGGCACCCACAAGACTCTTCAAATTTAGCACTAGGGCCTTGTCCCTCAGATCCCTCGTGCACGCCTCTCTTAATATTTTTCTCCAACTCCAATTGTTACGGTCGTAGCACTCACCGATTCTGATCCGTTTTCTAACAACTCTGCTATTTATTTCGGGGAAAAGATATTGCAGTGTCATCTCACCGCACCATCTGTCGGTCCAAAAATATATAGTACTACCGTCTCCCAGCAGGTAGGAAACTCCTACTTTAAAGACCTCGACGTTCCTCCACCATTGTGAAGCAGGCCTGAAGGAATTCCTCTCCCACAGCGGTAGTCGCTTCGTGTAGTACAAGCCTCGAATCAATTTGTTCCACTGTAGGTCAGTAGCCGTACAGAACCTCCACCACCATTTGCAGAGTAGGGCCTCATTCATTACACGCATGCCCAGAATACTCAAACCACTTTCTAACCTGCTCCTACACACATTATCCCAGGCAACAAACTGACTCCATCCGCAAGATCCCGATGAGCCAATCCAAAAAAAATTCCTTCTAAGGGCCTCGATGCGATTAGTAACCTATTTCGGGGCCAGAAAAATGGAAAAGTGATAAAGAGGCAAGTTGGTGAGAACAGCGTTTACTAAGGTGAGCCTACCACCTCTCGAGAGTAACTTAGCCTGCCATCCCTCGATTCTACTACGGATCTTCTCGATAATACAGAAAGATCTTGAGTGTCAAAAAAAAGGTTGAAGTTTATGTTTACATTCAAAATTTCAAGCGGAAGCATAATTGGAAAACTTAAACTTCCCTAGTCGACTCGCAAACTTGGTCGAGTTCGCTCAGCTCAATCTCTTAGCTGTCACAGCCATGACTCTTGAGTTTGCGTGAACGAATTAAGCCTGCTGCAGGTTTGATTTGGTGAGAACACAAAACTCGGGTGTAGTTTTAGAGCCGCCGAGTTCGACCCTGTCTTGACTTTGTTATGTATATGAGTTCAACTTTAGTACTCTGGTTTAGATTTTGAGTCAGAATCAACCCAACTAAGCAGTTATTTGCTATTCAAAAGGAACCCTACATATTTGGAGCCTCTGGGGAGTTACTGTCTCAGTATTGCAGAAATAGTTTTGTTTCTTTCTTATAAACCATTTTTATCCAATAAATTCTTTTGTAGATTGTAGTTTCTGTAATTAAAGTCATGATTTCACTATCTTTTTCCTAGTAATAAGCTCTAGAGTAATTCACCTACTAAAACTCTGCTTGAGTAACTTCTCAGCAAGGAAGCAGCAGCTACTTCAGAAATAGTAGTTGGAACATATGATCACACTGATAATTAGTTGCCTTAGTCGTACGTTTCCGAAGATAAGATATATGTAATAATAAAATTTATTTAATTCAAATTTTAAGTCAATTAGGTCTGTATTTATTAGTATATATTAATTTTTTTATTTTTTTATTAATCATTCTATATGAAATTATTTATTTGAGAATTTCTAACAAGAAAGATGTAAATATGAAAGGAGATGGTTAGCAAGAACTAGAAAATTGCCGGCCTGGGATGTTGACATGTTTTTTTCTTTATTTTCAGCATAAAAGTTAGATCTGTTCTACACGTAAAAAAACAGTACAAAAAGGGGAAAAAAAAAAAAAAAAAAAAAAAAAACTGAGGATTTTCCAAGGATTGAAAAGAGGGGATATTGATTGGTGGGTAATGGGCACAGTTCATGCTTACGTCATCTCAAAAGTTTTAGGGGTGAGTAAAATATTTTTATAATTATTTGATGTAATTAGTGAGTGATAGTTTATCTAAGTGAAATATAATATATATATATATATATATATATATATATATATATATATATAGAGCAATGCTACATGTACACCCCGAAGGGGTGTACATCATACACCTCCACCATTTTAATGGTGGCGATATTTTTTACGGGTCACATCGATTGACTCATCATCACACCCCACCCATTGGATGGGTGGGGTGTGTGATATACACCCCGTTTTGGGTGTACAAGTATCATTTCCCATATATATATATATATATATATATATATATATATATATATATATATATATATATATATATATATATATATATATATATATATATATATATATATAGGAAAATGCTACTTGTACACCCGTAAGGGGTGTACATCTCACACCCCCACCCATCTAAGGGTGGGGGTGTGATGAGTGGTCACTTGATGTGACCCGTAAAAAACATCGACACCATTAAAAGGGTGGAGGTGTAGGATGTACACCCCTTCGGGGTATACATGTAGCATTACTCATATATATATATATATAGAGTTGGGCTGGAATGCTATTGATAGCACCAGCCCAACTTTGTCACCCATTTTATACCCTTTGGATTGCGTTGAGATTTGTGAAAGCTATTTAATTTTTACTTTTTCTTTTTATTTTTTTTTTTTATTTTTTTCATTAAATAGCTTTCACAAATCTCAACACAATCCAAAGGGTATAAAATGGGTGGCAAAATTGGGCTGGTGCTATCAATAGCATTCCAGCCCAACTCTATATATATATATATATATATATATATATATATATATATATATATATATATATATATATATATATATATATATATATTAGAATATATAAATAAAATTTTTTATTTTATTTTATTTATATTTATGATAAAATGACTGGACATTCTCTAAGTATAGGAGATTTGGAAATAGATATATAAACTTATTCGAGGGTATATATATATATATATATATATATATATATATATATATATATATATATATATATATATATATATATATATATATATATATATATATATATACTATCCTAATTTGAGTTAATGGTACGTGAACAGTAAAGCATCCAAGAGTCACTAATTGGGACTAATTATAGTTTAGGAACCAAAGTGCCATTTTTTTCTTATAGATTTGATAGATTATTACATAATCAACCTCAACTTTTTTTTTTTTTTTTTTGAGTGTAATCAACTTAAAAATTATAAGTAATAAGTTACTGGAGAGTAATTAAGCACGGATGGATCTTCCTTTACTAGATAAAGTGGCAAGGGAAATTAAGCGCATGTACCCGTGTTATTATAATTTACTTTGATAGTTAGTAAAACATGTGTATTTTATTGTGATCTTAAATCCAAGGAGTTGCTCGTGCATGTCGAGTACTTGGTGCTAATAACAGCAGCACTGAGGCCCGGGATCATGATCAGATCTGTTGTCAGTACATGACCCCCCAGAAGATCCCCTCATCTTGCAGTTGTAGTCGCAGGTCGAGGTGCACGGACCGAGGCAGATTTCATAGTCTCCTTGAGTTAAGTCTGGTGCGGGTCCTTTTGCTTCTACTGCAGAAAAAGAAAAATGAATTTTAAATTAAGCATGTTAGATCTTAAATAATGCTAAAGAAAAAAAAAAAAAGAAGAAGGAAACTTAATATAGTGCGTGAGAAATGTTAGAATTTCCATGAATTTTTTGTTTGAGTAACAAGTTTGCTCTAAATGAGTATATATATATATATATATATATATATATATATATATATATATATTTGATTTCATGTTTTCTTTTTTTGAAAAAAAATAGTATACTATGGTTTTATTCAAAAGATCTTGAATTAAGCAAATTAGTGAGGCAGCCGGCCTTAGGAAAAAAAAAGAAAAAAGGTTCCACAAGCGACTAAATGACTAACGACAACAGGTTTGCCAAAGGTTTTGTGACCTCACCGCAACCAACAACTGTCTCAAATTGATTCGTTTGTTATCAAAGATTATCCTATTTTGCTTTAGTCAAATCGTCCACCAAGAGGCAACTAAGATAGCACTTTCCCTTTTACCTACACTTCCTCCTATACGCCTAATATCTTTCCACAATTTATTCACCGAATCGCAATTATGTAGAGACCTTTTGTTAAGCAGTTGGGCCTCTAGCAAAGCCTTTGTCCCCTCACATTCCGCAAGAAGGTGGTCGACAGTCACGGTGACCTCTCTGCAAAAGGCACACCTTTCCTCTCCACTCCATCTATGTTTAAGGAGATTGTCCGTCGTTTAAGGTGGCCGATAGTCTCGGTGAGCTCATATGTTTTTAAAAGTATCAATTTATTGGTACTTATAGGTTTTAATAATAATGGACCCCTTAGGTTTAATGGGTGGTAGGTAGAATAGCATAATTTAAAAATAAAATTAGCCAAAATGGTAAATCAAATGGTAGAAAACTTATATGCAGTAAAATTAGTTAAAATGGTAGATCAAAAAGTAGAAAAAACTTGCAGACACCAATTTTAGAGCTTTTACAAGCATAATATCCGAATTATATATATATATATATATATATATATATATATATATATATATATATATATATATATATATATATATATATATATATATATATATATATATAGTTGAGCAGAAATGCTATTTGTAGCAAACGGTTTCGTTGCCACCTATTTATTTTCGATGATGGAGCTTCTAAATTGACGATTGACACCGCTGAGCATGATGTATACCACAAGAAGTATTTAGAAATTAAATTTTAAATATTTTCGATATCATTGACCTAATGATTAAGATTGCAAAATTTATAATTTTAATGATTGATATGAAGGTTTGCTCGTTTAACGGTGTAAAAAAAAATATATTAATTAAATTTTAATTAAAAAAAATTTAAAATTTTTTAAAATTAGATTTATACTCTCGATTTTAATTACAAGACTTATATTATCATTTTTTGAAGAATATTTATTTTCATCCGCTCATTTTTGTGCCTACTTGATGAATAAGAAAAAATATCGAAAAAATCTGAAATTTAATTTTCAGGTAGCTAGCTTAAATGGTTTAGATTATATTTAATTATATTGATCATCGATTTGGAAGTTCCATCATCGAAAACAAATGGGTGACAACGGAGTACGTTTGCTATTGATAGTGTTCCAATTCAACTCTCTCTCTCTCTCTCTCTCTCTCTCTCTCTCTATATATATATATATATATATATATATATATATATATATATATATATATATAGGAAAATGCTATGTGTACACCCGTAAGGGGTGTACATCTCACACCCCCACCCATCTAAGGGTGGGGGTGTGATGATGGGTCACTTGATGTGACCCGTAAAAAATATCGCCACCATTAAAATGGTGCAGATGTATGATGTACACCCCTTCGGGGTGTACATGTAGCATTGCTCTATATATATATATGTATAAAGAGAGTGAGAGAGAGAAAAAGAGAGAGATAGTTGAGTTGGGATGCTATCTATAGCAAACGGGCTCCGTTGTCACTAATTTATTTTCGATGATGAAGCTTCCAAATTGACAATTGATATCGTTAAATATAATATAAACCTCTAGAATTATTTAAAAATTAAATTTTAAATCTTTTTGACATCATTGACCTAACAATTAAAGAGTTGCAAAATTTATAATTTTAAAAATAGACATGAGCCTTTTGCTCGTTTAATGGTGTCAGAAAATATAAATTAATTAAATTTTGCTTAAATTTTTTTTAAAACTATTTAAAATGGGAGCTATACTCTTGGTCTTGATAACAATACTCCTATCATCATTTTCTTTTAAGAATATTCATTTTCAACCATTTATTTTTGTGTTCACTTGATGGACAAAAAAAGAATATCGAAAGAAATATGAAATTTGATTTTCAGATAGTTAAAATAGTTTAGAGCATATTTAACGATGCCGATCGTCGTTTTGAAGCTTCACCATCAAAATTGAATATATATATATATATATATATATATATATATATATATATATATATATATATATATAATATGTGCTAAATATTTTGATACAGTATTATATGTTTAGTCACATAGTAATTTTATGTAGTATTGAACTTTTTACCTATTAAGAATTTGGTCGAGTCTTTTATGCTACTTGAGATTTCTTGGCCAGTACTATTGCCCGGATCGGGTTCTTCTGCTTTTGCTGTAGTAGAAAGGAAAGAAATACAAAAATATATATAAATCAATGATGTTAAATCCATATAATAATTAATCATATATATATATATATATATATGGTATAAAAATCACTCAAGAGAATATATAGATATATTGTTCTTTAAAGTAATGAAAATTATTGGAAATTAACATGCAATTTCACCTATTTGAAAAGTTAAAGAGTGGTTTATTATCTTACCACGAGACACAACTACGGTGACGAGCACCATTAGCATCAGCATTTTCCTAATAACAAAATTTACTCCTGTAGCCATGTATATATTGCTTCTTCTTGTTCCTTGTGTGTTGTAACTCTATGTTGCCTCCTCTTTGGTGTTTAATGGTCTTATTTATAATGCATGCATGATATTCATGTTTGGTCTTAATTCCCCATTATGTTTCTTTTTATTTTATTTTATGAAATTTGGATAGATAAAACTTAGTTTTCAATTAAGCATAATCTTTCAAAGCTCTATATATGAGCACTTAATCACTTAATCTCTCTTTTAATTACTTTGATGCTTATTTTTCTTCTTAGTGTCCATAACTACCACATTTTTATCGTCTCGCCTAAATAAAATCTCAATTCACAAAATTAGAAGAAGAGAAATGCTTCATTTCTAACAACTTTTTTTTTTCTCTCTCTCTTTGGAAGGGTTTTTTCGTTTCTAAAAAATAATTTATTATTTAATAATATTTCACGGAAAAAAGGTGTTCACCTATTTACTAGATCCACTTAGAAAGCATGATAATGAAGTAGTTCACGAATGATCTCTCACACAAGTTTCATGCACTAAATTGGAATCAGTGCACCACAAAGAAAAAAAACAACTCTTAAGAACTTAATTAACATGATCTACGAGGGACCTAAACCCAATTTGGATAACTTAAAAAGAAAGATATTTTGGTGCATTAAACTCGAATAGATCCAAAAATCACAAAAAATAAGTAAATTTGTCAGCAAATGGATGATTTTTCTAGCTCTATTAAAGGAGAAATTTTCAATCCAAATTTACATTTATCATTATCATTTGAGATGCAACATTTAGTGATGTGTGTATATAAAACCTGCGCTATATGCTATATAACTTACTTCAGTGAAGCTGTGCATCCGTATTTAAAAATTATTCAAAATTTGTAGGCCTACTTTGGACAATGTAAAAGTACAGGTTGAAATTGTTCCAATTTTTTATAGAAGAGGTGATTGAGATGTGGGTTAAAATGTTAGTGTTTTTGTAATTTAATTAGCCTGGCACGTCACATTTAGAAATAATTTCTACAAGAAAATTACCAGGTTTAAATTAGCCGATCGGTAGCCCAGTCGGTTGGTACCCATCCCGCATTAAAAAGTATTCGAAAATGGGATTACGAAGGTTAGTTATGAACATTAGAAAAAAAAAAAAAAAAGAAAAAAAAAGAAGAAACTATTCAAAATCAAATCAAACTCAAAAAGGTAATGTAAATCTTTCTTTTATTATATAGTTATAACATGATTTGACTCCTGAGTAATGGCTTTGTAGAATAACCATGAGCTCAAAGAGTGAGCACGTGCCATTTTAATATCGGATGAAAATAAAATTATGATTGAATGCATTATTAATAATAACTGAGATTAAATATTTTGAGTTGTAATTTGGGCATAACGAATTATTATTGTTAATTGGTCAGATCGTTATATTTGGTATTGGAGCCAGCTACCAGTCGGAAGTGTGTGACGAGTTTCGGCTAAACTTGGGTCTAGATGACAGGGCTTGTGAGACTTGTGTATCGGAGCCAGTTACCGGCCGAAAGTGTGTAACAAGTCTCGACTGAGTTTGGGCCTAGATGATAGGGCTAGCGAGACAAATCTCACATTGCCTAGTGATTTTGGGCTATGCGTGTGGTGTTTGAGCTAACAAGAACGTCAGACCTGAATGGAGGGAGTTTGTGACACTCCAACAGTCTCACATCTGATGGGAATAAAGTTGTGATTGGATACATTATTAATAATAACTGGGCTTAAGTATTTTGGATTGTGGTTTGAGTTCAACGAGTTATTATTGCTAATTGGCCGAGTCGTTACATTTGGTATCGGAGCCAGTTATCAGCCGGAAGTATGTGACGAGTCTCGACTGAGTATGGGCCTAGATGACAGGGCTAGTGAGACAAGTCTCACATTGCCTAGTAATTTTAGGCTGTGTGTGTGGTGTTTGAGCTGACGAAGACGGTACGTAACGTCTAAACGGAGAGAGCCTGTGACATCCTAATAGTCCCACATCGGATAAAAATAGAGTTGTGATTGGGCACACTAGTAATAATAATTGGATTTAAATATTTTGGACTGTTATTTAGATCCAACTAGTTATTATTGCTAATACGCCGAATTGTTACAAAGCATTCATTATACATACATATTCATTTACTAGATGTGGAACCACCTCTTATTATGAGTTTCGTATTTTGTGAAATATGTTTATTATGAGTTTCTTATTTTGTGAAATATGTTTATGTTTTGTTCGTAGATATATGCATGGTACGAGTTTGAATTCATTCCCCAGTGCAGCAGCAGTTGCAGAGATACATATGGAATCCTCGGTCCAGACACATCCCTGTTCTATAACCTGATTTACGGCACCGCACTACACAATCTGGGCTGCACGGACTGATGCATTAATTTTTTGGCCCGAGCTGAATTCACCACTGAAGTAAACACAGTAACAAAGATTCACATTATAAAGTGCATTAGATCATGAATTTAGCTCTATGCAAAGCAAAGTTTTGTTTGCTTTGCTCTTCTGGAAATTATCCATCTACATGAGAAATTCGGAGAAAGGTTTCGTTGTAACTACGTTGAATCACAGTTTACACACAGATTAGATCGAGACGTGAAGTTTGATAGGATTCGAATTCAGAGGATCTCTTACTCAAAAACCATATGAAACTGTCAATTACTTAAAGTGTTAAACTAGCAAGCGACCATCGGACCGATCAAGGAATTAATATAGTTTGAAGTTTTAAATTTTGATAATTAAGTTTAAATTTAATTTGAGATTAGTTTAGGCAGGACATGTCTAACTGATCATTTGGATTAGAAATTATATTAATTTGCGGACATTTTTAACTATATCCCAACCACTGAATCACAATATTCTTATCAACCAACACATAGACATTTTTATGTCTATGTACCCTTGAGTAAGGGCCTCTTGATACATCAACCTTTTATTGTTAAGAGCCAATATACATCTCTTTTTACCATAAAATATAAAGGGAGAGTTCTATGAAGCATCTTTATTGAGTTGATAAGGAAAACTTAAGTATTATCCTTATGCATAGGTTCGATCATCGACGACGACGATCGCGTCTTAAGAACAACAGCAAGAACCGATACGAAAATCAATCCCCTGACGAATACATGTGCCTTCAGAATACCCAAATTTGGCGCAATACTCAGGGCAATTCGGGATGCAATGCTCATGGATGCAGTTAAAGCCACAATGACCAAAGCATCTTACGTTCTGATCTGCAGTGACTGCAGGGAAACAGGAAAAAGAAAAAAAAAAATTAGAGAAAGAGAAAACAAAGGAAGCAGATCTAAAATTAAGCTCCCAAGCACAATGAATGTTCTTACTCTCTATTCAATGCCAGAATTCTAATTTCCATATAATTTGGAACTAATATTAATTCTTAATTAACAACAATATATTGACCAAGTTAACTTCATTTTAAATTCATCTATTTGAAAGCACAAAAGAGATTAATTAGTTATTTTACCTGGAGAAATAACAAAGGTGACAAGCACTATTAATACCAACATTTTTCCAACCTTAGAAGTTGCTCCACTAGCCATAGTTTCCTTGTATCTACTTCTCTCTTTTTTGCCTCACACTATTTGTTTGGGTGTCCTATTTATAGAGCATGTAATGCAGGCATAGCAGTGCCTTCGATCGCTTTTTATTTTTTATTTTTCCTTTTTTTGTGATCTTCTTTTCTCTGTAATGTATTTTAGACAGCATTAATTTTCAATTAATTTAATGAAAATTATTACTCGGTATTCATTTTTATTTAAAAAACTTCATAAAGATATTCTAAGAAAGTTCATATATAAAATTCTGTAAATATCGTTATGTTTTGTGAAAAACAATTGTTGGAGTTTCCTTATTTATTTATTAAAAAATTTTAAAAAATCTTTATGAGATTATATTGGAATATCTACAATTACTTCATATGTTAATATTAGTTTTGTAAAGTAAATCAAATATTATATACATATTTGTATTTTATCTCAGAAGTTATCACCAATTTAAAATGGTTGGTTATAATTATTGTGAGCTTCTATCATTCTCGTTCGATTTGAATCCAAAAATTATGAAATTTTTTTTTATTTGCAGGCATATTTCTGTTAAAAGATAATTTTCGTGTATGGTTAAGCCTAGGGATACACTCGAAAAGTGTGACCACGGAAAAGCAAAAAATATAGTTATTTCCTGTACGCATTCGTATACCAATTTTACAAAAAAAATTCATATAATTTTAAGTATTTTTAACATCGACACATTTCGACAGTATATTTAGAAAAACCACACCAATTTTATGCTTGAATTAGTTACTCTAGAAATGGAGATACAAAGTTATATGTTTCGTGTTCAAACCCTTCCTTATGAGTGTTTGAAATTTTATCTTATCAAAAAATATAACAAAATCAATATATTTATTTCACTAGTATATATATATATATTGTGCCTCACTTAAAAATAAATAAATAAATAAAAGAGTTGGTGTAGGAGTATTTACAAAATTATTTCTCATGATAATTTTTATTATAAAAATAGATTTATAAAAATTTTATTTGTAAAAATAGGCTTGGATGAAATAAGTATTTTAACAACGGTGAATTATTCATCGTATAGAGACGGTAAATTATTAACGTCTTTATGTATTTTTGTACAGTTTGAAATTTATTGTTTGGAATTTATTTAAATTTACGGAGAGATTTTATTAAATTGTTTAGATTGTGTTATATTATTTGGATTACGAAAAAATTACATATAATGAGAAAATATAATATTTGTTTCGTATATAATATCGCATTTCATATTGCGTATTATATTATATATTGTGTGATATGATATATATTACAAGAGGACTGCTACCTGTACACCCCAAATGGGGTGTACATCCTACACCCATCCCATCCTGGAGTGGGTATTCCTTCATTCGTCCCATCGATGGGACGAGTGGAATTCACTCCACTCCAGAATGGGGTGGGTGTAAGATGTACACCCCAATTGGCGTGTAAATCTAGCAATTTCCATATTACAAAGATTACGTGTAATAAAAAAGTACGATAAAAAAAAAATTTATTTATTTTCGTAAATAATATCGCATTTCGTTACGATATATATTATGATAAATCGATTATAATATTTTTTTTTGTTTCAAGTATATTTTTTATAAATAATAATTCTATTTAATAGCGGGAAATAGTTTATTATTTTTAAAGGCGGTAAATCATTTACCGTTTTTATATAATATGCGGTGAATTCATGTTTTTATAAAGTTTTTTAAAAACGATGAATAATTTATCGTATTCTTAAAACTATATTTACAAAAAAAATGTAAAGAAAATTATTTTTAAAATTATAAAATTTAATAAGATTATTTATAAAAAAAATTCGTTGGTGTATGTGTATATAATAAACGCCATGCGTCGGCATCTTCCCGCCTTTATTCAAAATGGAGATGCATCGATCTCCTTTCCCGGTCTCTCTCTTTCTCTCTCTCCTCTCCAAACCCTAACCCCAAATCTCCATTATCGACAATGCTCCTCAAACCCTAATCCTAACCCTACTCCCTCCTTCGCTATCTCCTCTTTCGCCTCTACATATTTCTTCTTCAAAGCGAACGATTGCATGGAATCCCAAATTTCTCCCAGGTGAGATCTCCAAACAGTGTAGATTTCTTTGTATTGTAGCTCTAATTTAGTTCAATTTTAGTGTTTGTGTTGCGAATCTAGCTTGGTTGTGTTTTGCGATGCAAATGATGAGGCGACGAGGGCACATGCTTAGATTTGAAACACAATACAGTACAACAATGTTATGTATATCGTAGCTAGAAGCTTTAACCTTGAATAAATGCATTCCTCACAGCATGCATTGTTCTAAGCGCATCATCCATGGTCATCCTTTCATTCGGGAATTCCATCGAACACGAGAGGCCCATTCTGATTAGAGGCTCTAAATACCTTAGCATCTTCTCTGTTGATATAGTTGTAGCATGGACATTTTCGTTAGTTTCTCTGTTTTGCTGAATTAGCAGTTGTGGATCTACTATTTCCATCAAATTCTCGGGGAATGACGTCTCGGCGAATTTTCGTAGGCTCAAACTGTCCTTAAATATATCATCAGTTGGTCTCCTTCCGGTGAATATCTCCAGAATAAGTATCCCAAAGCTGTATAAATCTCCTTGAATTGAGGCTCTGCTACCCGCTGCGTACTCTGCACATGAGTTAAGCTCGTAAAGCAAATAAAAAGGAGAAAAAAAAAATGCAAGTTACTTTATAGAAGGAAAATTTTTGAATTGAACTTGCCGAAGCAGAGTATCTATTGGTCAATCTTTTTTGATTAAACAGGGATATACCCTATTTGAAAAGAAGTAGGGGTACAGAGAGAGGGGGGGTAAGCCCATGCAACCACATGTGTAAGACCTAGCTCTAGACACGACAAAAATCAAAAGATCCCTGCAATTAGCAAAACTACGTCATTTAAAACAGAACGAGTGAAAGCTGCCGTAATCAATCGAAAGACCCAACCATCAACCCCAGCTACATCAACATTATAAAACGACACAATGGCTACTTGCTTGAGTTAGCACATCAACGTAGTGTGCCTCCCGTCAGATATGGCAGACAAGGTGCTTCCTAGGAGGTCAAAAGTTAGTGCTCTCCTGAATGTCGGCAAGCTTGGAGTTGGTTGGCTGCTGGGAGGTTTTGCTCATTAGTCGAAACCTTGCCGAAGGTGAAGAATGTCGATGTAGAAGCGCCAGTATTTGTCAAACCGGTGCGCCGTCTAGCTTAATTAATTGAAGAACCTACGAACTTGTGGGCCCGAAGCGTTGTGATCCAGAAATTTGCCTCGCTCAAAACGTTAATCTCTAATTCTTCAACAGTCGAAAGCCGAGTCGTGAATAGTCTCGCATTCCGTTCCTTCCAAAGCTCCCAGCAGCAAGCCGCAAAACAACAATCGAAAGTGTCCAGAGCATAACCAGATAAAGAGGATCGAAGGGCAGACCAAGTAGATGGCAGCTCCCTCCACAATGGTCCGGTAGTCCCCATGCGAAACCGAACCGAATGCCTAGAAAGAAGGCGCGCCCACAACGCTCTTGCGAAGGTGCAGTCAAAAAGTAGATGGCCCAAATCTTCAGCACTCCTGGAACAAAACACACAAATTGTTGGGCCCACCCAGCCACGCTTTGCCAGGTTATCTGCGGTTAACAACCTA
Source organism: Tillandsia leiboldiana (assembly GCA_029204045.2). Classification (NCBI taxonomy): domain Eukaryota; kingdom Viridiplantae; phylum Streptophyta; class Magnoliopsida; order Poales; family Bromeliaceae; genus Tillandsia; species Tillandsia leiboldiana. The sequence goes on along the minus strand of CM055064.1, from coordinate 1,047,058 downwards.
TTTCGAGCTGCAATCCAGAGGAATACCTTCACACGGAGAGGCACCTTTAATTGCCACAGAAATGGAATCTTGCAATCCTTAGCCCCTGTGAAAGCCAGAAATTGGTAGGCGTTCTTGGTGGAGAACTGGCCTGTTTCGCTCCAACGCCACCGGAGCGAATCTCCGCGGCCGTTCCTCGACCAATTGCAGATTAGTGGTCGAAGGAGTTGTAGCTCCTCATGCTCCATGCTGGAAAGCGGAAGAGTAAAACCCGACTCCCAATTATTATTTATAACAAGTGTAATAGGAGTTATTTTTCCTTTTTAGGAATTGTTTTTAGTGTGAAAGATCCCAGAGATTTGATTCGTGCAATAATATGCAAGAACTACAAATAAAAATGAAGTTGTTCAAAATGTCCTGAAGCTAGGAAATAAAGGATATGCTAATCCCATACGTGGAGCAACATATCCAATTGTTCCTCTAATTCTGTTGGAGCTACTTACATTTCCCATTTTCATGGAGTTTGCTCTCCACAAAAGCCTTGCTAGACCAAAGTCACCAACATGAGCAGACATGTTGGTGTTGAGAAGAATATTGCTCGGCTTTAGATCACAGTGAACCATTAGGTTTGATCCCACATCAATGGCAATGTTCAGCCTCTGTATAAAACTTGAGCTCCTTGGCTCTCCTAAGCCACCATCTTTGGGATGCAACCACTCTTCTAAGTTCCCATTAGGCATAAACTCGTAAATTAGGGCTTTGAAATTGTTACCGCTGAAATCAATGCTAGAACACACGTTTATAATCTTTACAAGTTTCCGATGTCTGATATTTCTCAATGCTTCGCATTCGGCAATAAAACTCGAAGCTCCGTGTTGTTGAAGGTTGAGTACTTTAATAGCAGCAACCTTCCTTTCTTCGCTCTTCATTCCTTTATACACAGAACCGAAGCTTCCTACTCCAATCAAATTCTCTTGAGAGAACCCATCGGTTGCTTTAGCCATATCGGAGTAAGAGACTTGCTGGAAGTGGTTCATGTCGGGGACTGTATCTACAGTTGTTTTTCTTGATCTTTTACACCAATGTATAATAATATAAACAGAAATGAGAAGAAGAAAAGAAGAAAATGCAGCTGCAAGAATGATGATTAATATGCAGGTTGAATTCTCTTTCTCTAGTTTGGGTTGGACATGCTTTCAAGTGCAACCCTGGGTTACCTCCACACAGTTTCTTGTTTCCTTGAATTGAGAAAGCACTTAGATTACCAAAAACTCCTCCCGTATGAACTTCACCCTTGAAATTGTTTTTTTTTTTTTTTTTTTTGAGAAAAGGCAGCATGTTGCCGCTTCATTCAAAAGGGAATTGAATTTAGCTACAAACCAGAGGCAGCCAGGCCTCGGACCCAAAAGAAAGGAGAAAGGAAAGGAAAGACAGGAAAGGGAAGCACGAAGAGGTAACACAACAACAGGCCTAGGGACAGAACGAAGACCAATGCGAACGGCAAAGCCTAATCGCAGCGAGCAAAGCGCTGGGGCTACGAGACTTATTGTCGAAGGCCCTTCGATTCCTTTCAAGCCAGACCACCCACCAGGTGGACGCGATAGTGGTCAGTGTCCTTTTGCCCCAGGCCCCCCTCTTCAGCGAGCATGCCTCCCACAGCCCTGCAGCGGTCGCGGAGCTTCGGATCTCCCCTTTATTAGGGAGAAGGGTCTCTAGCAAGGAGTTGGCACAGATGAAGGAAAGGAATAAATGGTCGACGGTTTCAACAGGTCCCAAGCAAATGGCGCAGGAGGTTGGTCCGGTCCAATTCCTCTTATGGAGGATGTCTCTTGTCAGCACCCGCCTTCGGAGCACCAGCTATATAAAGATCTTGACCTTCAATGGTATCCTGGTGTTCCAAATCGAGCTGAACCGATCGTCGACTTCCCCGATGTCCTGCAGGAAGCGGTACGTGGACTTCACAGTAAAGATCCCAGAGGTAGTCCAGCGCCACTGGAACTCGTCTTTGTTGTCTGTGAGGCGCAGATGGGCGGTAGTCTCTTTCAGGTCCCGGATAACGTCCTCTAAGCCTGCAGGGCCACCCTCGAGGCCCTCCAGAATTCTCACCCAGTTCCAGCCATCTCACCCTTGAAATTGTTGAAGGATAAATTTAGACGCTGCGAGGATTCCAATCTTTCAAAAAAGTCTAGAATGTTTCCTGATAATTTGTTTCTGGAAAGATCCAAGTCTTGTATGCCCTCCGGATTGTTTAAGGTTTCAGGAATTGGTCCTTCAAGGTTGTTACCTTCCAAATATAGGTATACCATGATCTGACATTTCCCAAGGCTTGTAGGAATTGCACCAGACAGTTTATTTTCTGATACATCTAGTAATTCTATATTTCTCAAATTGCCTACTTCCATTGATAGTGATCCATGCAAAGAATTATTTGACAAAGTAAGATGTCGTGAGAGTGAAGGGAGGCTCACTAATTCTTTTGGTATAGTACCATTAAGCTTATTAGAAGAAAGATCCAGCGGTTCAAGATTTTGTTAACCCTCAAAACTTGTTGGTATGGGACCTTCTAGATCACAATGATCTAGAGTGAGTTTGGTCAAGCGTGTTAGGTTTCCTTAACGAGAACGGGATTTGTCCAGAAATCCTATTCTCACGTAAGCTTAGTACATTTAGCCTTCGTAACGTACCTATTGTATCAGGAATCGGGCCTGTGAGAAAATTTTGTTCAAGATAAAAAGAGGTAAGGCCCAACAAATTCTCAATCCCTAAAATCGCCGCCGTATGATAATTATTTTGTTGTGACTCTTGCCTCAACGGGGATTACTAGCTATGTCACCGACCTGAGAAATGAGGCAACCGTTATCACAACTAGAGGACATCCTAGGTCGGAGCATGGTAAGTCGAGAAAACAGGGCGGAGACTCAAGTAGCAGTTATAGGGAGTAACTTCGAAGAAGAAGAAGACGATGGTGCTTTGAAAAGTTACTCAGCATTCAGGACTCAGTTCTATTTCCATCCTTGAGATAAGGATGAAGTTAAGGAGATGGGAATGTAACATCCTGAAGAATAAAAAGGACTAGTAGTAAAAAGATTAGTAGATATAATAGTAATTCTATACAATAGTAAGAGTAGAGCTCTAACATGATCCGAGCGGATCAGGTGGTCGGAGGCAACGAAATCCAGCCCACTAAGCAACAAACAAATCTTAGACATTTGTGGAGCCCAATCAAAGCCTCTCTCATAAATTGGCTAAATAGTTTCATTTTTCTTATTAATTTATTTTTACAGTTTAATCCACTATTTTCTATAATTTGTATTTTAATATATAATAAGAAAAGTATAAATATTAAGTGTAAACAGTGAAACAGAAATTATGAAATGAATTAACTTGTTGTCTTCTTTCCTAATTTCTTATCATCTCCTCTCCTCTATCCTCTATCACCATCTCTCCAATCTCCCATTCTCTTTCTTTTCTCTCCCTTTTCTCTCTCTCTCTCTCTCTCTCTCTCTCTCTCTCTCTCTCTATTCTCTCTCCTCTTTAATTTTCTTCTTCTCTCTTTCTCTCATATAATTATCTCAATTTCTCTCTTCTTTCTAGTCTCACTATCATCACCATTGCCATCCACATTTTAAAGCAATCTCATCATCGATGAAGTGTGGCGAGTATGGGATATTACATTCTGATGCAGTGGTTAAGTATTTGATGCAGTAATCATATGCGAATTCGGTTTAGGAAGTGTAAATACTTGAAAATTCTAAGTCACAGTGTACTAAAACAGCGTTATAATGTGAGTTCCCAATAAATTTTTGTTTTAATATTTTTCAAATAAAATAACAAATACATATTTATTCTCCGCCCATCTTTCAATTCCACGTGCACCTCTCTTTCTCTCTCCCGCCCCTCATCCTCGTCCTCTCTCTCTCAAGTACATGCACATATGCATGTTCTCTCCTTTCCAAATTAACTCTCGTGTTCTTCGGTTCTCTCCTTCGGTTGCATGCTGAATACATGCATGATCAGCAAGGCTTGCCGGCCTGGCAGTTGAGCCAGCCGGCGAAGCGGGTGAGCCTGCGGACCCACGTCCCGGGCTTCGCCTTAATGAAATCCCTCCTGGAGAAGGTCCTCTTGTTCGGAACCCCAGACTCGACAAAGAACGCTCCGTTCCTCAGCACGTCGCCCTCCGACCGCCATACCCAATTCCTCCATTCCGCCTCGTTCGTATACTCTCTCTTGGTCACCTGCACATCGGTATATATATACGAGTTCTTATCAAGCTGATTACTTAATTACTACATCTCCTTACCGCACATGCATGCATTGAGGCTTCGTTTTGCTAGTTCTACGATACCTCTTTGGCATCCCTCGAAAAAGCAGTGAATCGGTTGCCTTGGCTGATGATAGTGGGATTTTGGCTTCCTCCGATCGCGTACATTTTCCAGTGTGTGTAGTCATTGTTCACCACATGGAAAAAACCCCATCGGCACCTAAATAAAACAAGTAATTGAAAAAAGAGAAAAAAAAAATACTAGTTCTATATGTGTATTTATGTACATATGTACGTATATATATATTTAAATGACGTGTCTGTATATATATATATATATACCTCGGCATTCTCTGTACTAGGCCTTCCCCGAAGTGGTTGAAGGCAATCGTCACCTGCATGATGGCGTCCTTTTCATTTTCATCGTCGGCACCCAACAACAACGTCTAAAGAAATAAGAAAACAACTTTAGCGCACTCAACGATTATAATTTTATAAGAGAGAAATTGTTAGTTTCTAAAGAGGTAGCAGCGCAAACACATATATATATATACCTCGTCGTGATGCGCAAAGTGGTTGTTGGAGATGGTTACTGCAGTAGAAGTGTTGATCACGTCGATAAGCCCGTCCTGGCAGTTTGACATTGATACATGGTCGATCCAGATGTTGGTGGACCCGAGCACGGAGATGCCGTCGCCGTCAGTTTTGCCCCTCACGCCGTAGTGCTCGGGGGAGTCCCGGATCACTGCGCCGGATGCCGCCCTGATGTTCTTGATCCGGATGTTGTGGATGATGATGTTGTGCTGGTTCTGAATGGTCAGCTGGGCTCCATTCTCAATCGTCACCATCGCCCCGCGCCCGTCGATGGTCTTGTCGCTGTTGATTATGAGCTCCTCCGCGAGGCGGATCGTCATACTGCGGGCAAAGATGATCCACAGCGGCTCCGACTGGATCACGCCATAGCGGAGCGTCCCGGGTCTGGGGTTCACAAGCTCATCGTCGGAGGGGTCGGTGACCACGTAGAACGCGCCGTTCTTGCCGCCGGTGGTGCGGTGGCCGAAGCCCCTGGCGCATAGGGCCAGCTGCTTGCGGTGCCTGTCCCAGTTCTTCCGGCACCGCCAGCACCGGTCAATTGGGTTCGTCACCCGGCACAGACCAGTGTACCGCCGCTGGAGTCCTCTCCTCGTGCTGTTCCCTTCCAGGGCACTGCATGCAATTCCGCATGTGTTATATGCACATCTAATCCGATCAATAGTATTCTAGCTGAACTTAATTTATATACTACCTGTGAACCTCTCTATTGAAGCTGAAGGTGGCGCCCTCCGGGTCGGGATCGTAAGCGGAGCGGGCAAGCACTTCGGCCTCCTCAGCCTTCTTGCGCCAGTACTCGTCGTCGCTGATGTCGGCGCTGGACACCGCCGCGTAGGCCAGGAAAATGACGGAGACGAAGAAGAAGTAGCCCGGCTTGTGATATCGAAGGCCCTCCATGCTTCTGAACGATCTTCTTGCGTTGGAGTGGTGGGCCGTGAGGTGTTGTTCGAGCCGAGACCACCGGACCCAACCAGACCAGCCGAGTGGTAGAGATCTGGAAGAAATGTATGAAGATTAGAGAGGACTATGGTTTAGTGAGGGTGGAGATGGTGGTGGAGAGTTTATATAAGGAGAGAATTAAGGTACGTGGTCTAATATTAGGTGGGATGGGTAAGAGGTACCAGCAGATGGAGCGAGGAAGGAGGAGAGCCATTGATGAGTTACTCTTCGTACTTAGCAGTCGAAATGTGAGCTGGTTTGTAGTTTGGTGGTAACTGGCAATGGTTTTGGGAGTTGGGAAGGAAGGGAGGAGGAGAAAAGGGTAGTTTGTCTCACTAACAAACCACCCTATGAAAGTTGAATCCTGATTCCTGAGTAGAATTTATAATTTAATTAAATTATAATCTTAGATTGATTTATAGTTGATACAACAATTAAATTTCTATATTGGTTGAGCAGTACTATATATAAAAAATTTCTATATTGAAACTTTTCGTTAATTTTTCTAGAAAAAAAAAAGAGGGTCTTATCGAGTTTGCATGTTACAGTACTCTTCGATTCCAAAAAAATTAGTGCAATTCCTCGGGCTATTTCAATCGTGCCCTTTAAAATTTATAAAATATTGTAAATACTACTTCAAAATAATCAATATTATTTTTCTATCTATAAATTAATAAATATTATTGGAAATGTCCTTCCATACATTAATTAAAAATTTTGGACTAATTTACTCCTAGTTATACTTAATTATAAATGATCGTATAGTATCATGAGCGAATAAAATTTGTTTTTTATTTAAAAATAATTTAATTTTTATTTGTTATTCAATTTATGAATGCATTATTTGTGTACTTAAGATTTTTTTTATCGATATTATATGAGTATGATGTTAATCATAATAAATAAGTTGTTCAAATTTAAAAACAACAAATTGAATATATTTTTTCCTTTGTCAAAATTAATGATTTTTTATATTTACTATTTGTATAGTGTGGTATGTTGTAATTAATTAATTTTAATTTTGTATACAATCAATTGTGTTTATAATATTTTCAATTAAGTTAAATAGAAATGTATAGATAATAAATAATGGGCAAAATAAAAATTTTATTTAATTTTTTAAAAAATTATTCTTTGTTTCAGTATTTATGAGTCTCTACTACCGCCGCAGAAGACCCCTGAATGAAGGAGCCTCGTTCAAACCCTTCTCGCACTGGTGAAAAAGTGTGCTCGGAACGAGAGAGCTCTTCAAGTGCGGCACGACACGGTCGGTGGGAGACGGAGAATTGACAGGCTTCTGGTCTGATATTTGGATTGGGAGCTCGAGCCTATCGACCCAATTTCCAAGCATCTTTGAACTGGCTACCAACAAGAATCTCCGGGTTAAAGACTGCACCGAGCAGAACGGCTGGAACTAGGCGAGAATCCCGGAGGGCCTAAGCCCATGCCTAACGGACCTCGATGATCCAATTCGGGAGCTGAAGTCGATCACGCCGAACATCAACCTCACAAACAGCAATGATGTATTCCACTGACGCTGGACAACATCCAGGCATTTCTCAGTTAAGTCCTTGTACCGCTTCTTGCAAGATAGCGGGGAAGTCGACTCCCGCTTTAACAAACTTTGGAAGATTAAGTCACCGTTGAAGGTTAAAATCTTCATTTGGTTGGTACTCAGAAGGAGGGTCCTGACATAAGACATCTTTCTCAAAAGGAACTGGAGTGGGCCCACCTGTTGTACTTTCTGCCTAGGAAAGGAGGAAACTGCGAACCACCTATTTGTCTCCTGTACCTCAGCACAAGCACTGCTGGAGATTTTGCTGCCAAACAAATTGGAGATCCGCAATAGCTCAACCGTTGACAGCCTGTGGGAGGCGCATGCGCTCAAGAAAGGGGTTGGGGCAAACGAGCTCTCATCACTGTCGCAGCCACGTGGTGGGTCATTTGGTTGGATAAGAACAAAAGGATCTTCGAAAACAAGAGTCGTTTCCTCCGTGAGACCCTTGCCGATATCAGACTCTTCCGATTTTACTGGATCAGATTCTGTGTCTAGTTTTTTTTTTTTTTTTTTTTTTTTTTTGGGGGGGGGGGGGGGGGGGGCAGCTGCACTTTTGCAGTCACCAGTTGCCCCACCCCTTTGCTAAATTCAACCCCGCCTTGAATGAAGCGGCAATATGCTGCCTTTCTCTCAAAAAAAAGTAATAATTGAATGCTACCTTCTATCCAAGTCAATGAAAGGTGCAATTTATTAAATTATTGAGAAAGATATATAGTTTATATGCTATACCACTAATTTGACTTTGTAGTACATGTGTACAAAATTTTTGTTTTGTTTGCTTAGCCAAGCACATTTTCCTTGTATAAATTTGATGTGATTTACTTTATAATCCATTTGCGGCAGCTGAGATATTATGATAATACACTAAGAAATCTTTGATATATGTATTTTTAATATATCTTTAAGTAAAGTTGTTTTTTTAAAAAAAATTGATTTGAATGCTAATTTCCAATACCTGATTGCTGCTGTAACAAACAAACTTTATTGATTTTCTAAAACCTTAAAAAATTAATTCTCCCTTTGGATTTATTTTGGTATGGGTTGAATAAGAGCTTGGACCAAATTACACATCGGTGACTTCATGGTCTCTTCTTTTTACTATTTATTATTTTCGAAATGCATGAGACATCGTATTTATTCTCTAACCACTTGCCACTTGTATGATTCCCATTGGTCAATTCTATCACCAAGCAGGTTTTTTCTTTTTTTTTCCAATAAAGTTAATTAATGTTTCCCTTTAGAACTTAGATGAATAATATTTAGTATTCAATCAAGATAATGACGCACTAAATTGTCAAGCTTAGTTGTTTAGTAGTTAGGATTATGGCGCGTATTATAAGGAAGGAATTTGTATGGCTTTTCTGATGAAGTGGTTTTGTGTTTGATGCAGTAATCATTTGCGAATTCTGTTTAGAAAGTGTAAATACTTGAAAATTCTCAGTCACTGTACTAAAACAGCGTTATAATGTAAGTTCCTAATAAATTTATGTTTTAATATTTTGTCAAATAAAATAGCAAATACATATTTATTCTCCTCCAATCTTTCAATTCCACGTGCACCTCTGTTTCTCTCTCCCGCCCCTCATCCTCTCATCTCTCTCTCTCAAGTACATGCACATATGCATGTTCTCTCCTTTCCAAATCAACTCTCGTGTTCTTCGGTTCTCTCCTTCGGTAGCATGCTAAATACATGCATGATCAGCAAGGCTTGCCGGCCTGGCAGTTGAGCCAGCCGGCGAAGCGGGTGAGCCTACGGACCCACGTCCCGGGCTTCGCCTTAATGAAATCCCTCCTGGAGAAGGTCCTCTTGTTCGGAACCCCAGACTCGACAAAGAACGCTCCGTTTCTCAGCACGTCGCCCTCCGACCGCCATACCCAATTCCTCCATTCCGCCTCGTTCGTATACTCTCTCTTGGTCACCTGCACATCGGTATATATATACGAGTTCTTATCAAGCTGATTACTTAATTACTAGATCTCCTTACCGCACATATGCATTGAGGCTTCGTTTTGCTAGTTCTACGATACCTCTTTGGCATCTCTCGAAAAAGCAGTGAATCGGTTGCCTTGGCTGATGATAGTGGGATTTTGGCTTCCTCCGATCGCGTACATTTTCCAGTGTGTGTAGTCATTGTTCACCACATGGAAAAAACCCCATCGGCACCTAAATAAAACAAGTAATTGAAAAAAGAGAAAAAAAAATACTAGTTCTATATGTGTATTTATGTACATATGTACGTCTATATATATTTAAATGACGTGTGTGTATATATATATATATATACCTCGGCATTCTCTGTACTAGGCCTTCCCCGAAGTGGTTGAAGGCAATCGTCACCTGCATGATGGCGTCCTTTTCATTTTCATCGTCGGCACCCAACAACAACACCTGAAGAAATAAGAAAACAACTTTAGCGCACTCAACGATTATAATTTTATAAGAGAGAAATTGTTAGTTTCTAAAGAGGTAGCAGCGCAAACACATATATATACCTCGTCGTGATGCGCAAAGTGGTTGTTGGAGATGGTTACTGCAGTAGAAGTGTTGATCACGTCGATAAGCCCGTCCTGGCAGTTTGACATTGATACATGGTCGATCCAGATGTTGGTGGACCCGAGCACGGAGATGCCGTCGCCGTCAGTTTTGCCCCTCACGCCGTAGTGCTCGGGGGAGTCCCGGATCACTGCGCCGGATGCCGCCCTGATGTTCTTGATCCGGATGTTGTGGATGATGATGTTGTGCTGGTTCTGGATGGTCAGCTGGGCTCCGTTCTCAATCGTCACCATCGCCCCGCGCCCGTCGATGGTCTTGTCGCTGTTGATTATGAGCTCCTCCGCGAGGCGGATCGTCATACTGCGGGCAAAGATGATCCACAGCGGCTCCGACTGGATCACGCCATAGCGGAGCGTCCCGGGTCTGGGGTTCACAAGCTCATTGTCGGAGGGGTCGGTGACCACGTAGAACGCACCGTTCTTGCCGCCGGTGGTGCGGTGGCCGAAACCCTTAGCGCATAGGGCCAGCTGCTTGCGGTGCCTGTCCCAGTTCTTCCGGCACCGCCAGCACCGGTCAATTGGGTTCGTCACCCGGCACGGACCAGTATACCGCCGCTGGAGTCCTCTCCTCGTGCTGTTCCCTTCCAGGGCACTGCATGCAATTCCGCATGTGTTATATGCACATCTAATCCCATCAATAGTATTCTAGCTGAACTTAATTTATATACTACCTGTGAACCTCTCTATTGAAGCTGAAGGTGGCGCCCTCCGGGTCGGGATCGTAAGCGGAGCGGGCAAGCACTTCGGCCTCCTCAGCCTTCTTGCGCCAGTACTCGTCGTCGCTGATGTCGGCGCTGGACACCGCCGCGTAGGCCAAGAAGAGGACGGAGACGAAGAAGAAGTAGCCCGGCTTGTGATATCGAAGGCCCTCCATGCTTCTGAGCGATCTTCTTGCGTTGGAGTGGTGGGCCGAGAGGTGTTGTTCGAGCCGAGACCACAGGACCCAACCAGACCAGCCGAGTGGTAGAGATCTGGAAGAAATGTATGAAGATTAGAGAGGACTATGGTTTATTGAGGGTGGAGATGGTGGTGGGGAGTTTATATAAGGAGAGAATTAAGGTATGTGGTCTAATATTAGGTGGGAGGGGTAAGAGGTACCAGCAGATGAAGCGAGGAGGGAGGAGAGCCATTGATGAGTAACTCTTCGTACTTAGCAGTCGAAATGTGAGCTGGTTTGTTGTTTGGTGGTAACTGGCAATGGTTTTGGGAGTTGGGAAGGGAGGGAGGAGGAGAAAAGGGTAGTTTGTCTCACTAACATGCAAACCGCCCCATGCATGAAAGTTGAATCCTGATTCCTGAGTAGAATTTATAATTTAATTAAATTATAATCTTAGATTGATTTATAAATGATACAACAATTAAATTTCTATATTGGTTGAGCAGTACTATATATAAAAAATTTCTATATTGAAACTTTTCGTTAATTTTTCTAGAAAAAAAAAAGAGGGTCTTATCGAGTTTGCATGTTACAGTACTCTTCGATTCCAAAAAAATTAGTGCAATTCCTCGGGCTATTTCAATCGTGCCCTTTAAAATTTATAAAATATTGTAAATATTACTTCAAAATAATCAATATTATTTTTCTATCTATAAATTAATAAATATTATTGGAAACGCCCTTCCATACATTAATTAAAAATTTTGGACTAATTTACTCCTAGTTATACTTAATTATAAATGATCGTATAGTATCATGAGCGAATAAATTTTTTTTTATTTAAAAATAATTTAATTTTTATTTGTTATTCAATTTATGAATGCATTATTTGTGTACTTAAGATTTTTTTTATCGATACTATATGAGTATGATGTTAATCATAATAAATAAGTTGTCCAAATTTAAAAACAAAAAATTGAATATATTTTTTCCTTTGTCGAAATTAATGATTTTTTATATTTACTATTTGTATAGTGTGGTACTATGTTGTAATTAATTAATTTTAATTTTGTATACAATCAATTGTGTTTATAATATTTTCAATTAAGTTAAATAGAAATGTATAGATAATAAATAATGGGCAAAATAAAAATTTTATTTAATTTTTAAAAAAATTATTCTTTGTTTCAGTATTTATGATAATTTTTTTAAAATTAGAGGAGTATTTTTTATATTGATAAATGTAAAAGAGTATCTATGTAATTCAAGATGAGAGGGACGGTATATATATGAAATTAATTCAAAATAATTTATTAAGATAACTAGGTGAATATACATATAAAATGTATGAATAGCATTGTTTTACATAATATTACTGTTTTCTATATTGAATTATAGAATTTTTACTACATTGGAATAAAACATTCATGAAAACTTAAATAAAAATTCTTATCCAGTTTTTAAGTATTAAAAAAAAAAAAAATGCTATGTATACCCCCGAATGGAGTGTATATCATACATCACATCCCATCCAAGGAGTGGAGACTGATTCACCGGTTGACCGGTGAATAAGTCTCCACTCCTTGGATTGAATGGGGTGTATGATATACATCCCATTCGGGATGTATAGGTAGCAAAGTTCTTAAAAAAATGTGCAAAAATATAAGTACTTCCAAATTTCATCTTAAAGCTTGGGATTGCACCTTTTTCTTTGAGCTTGTTTGTAAACCTTATCCCGGACCTCCGAAGTATCAAAATTTAATTAAAAAGAAAGGGGAGGAAATATGAGTTCTATTCCTTAACGCAACGCATCAACGATAGTTATCACTTTGCATATGTGCACATTCTCTTTAAAAAAATATAGGCAATTTTTTATATATTCCAGAAATATATCTCGCCTTTTAAATTAATGCTTTTAAAATTCATAATCTGCGTGATATTTTGGAATAAAAAGAAAAAAAAGTGATACTATTTTAAGGACAAATTTAAAAATATAAATAAATTAGATATATTTATAATTTTAAACATATATATTATCTGGAAAAAAAAAATGATCATTTGTATTAGATGTGAATTCGAAATTAAAAAATTATTTCGATTTTGTATTTTTAATTTTTCGTCGATTTTGCGGTGCGGCGATAAAATTTATAAAAATTTTGAAAATTAAAAATTATCTCAATTTTTTTTTTCTTTTTTTACCCTAGTGACATTGATAGATATAATCTTAACTTTGTATTTTTTTTTTCACATAGTAAAATTTCGTTAGTAATTTATTTTTATAAAATATATTTAGGTTAAATTACAGGAATTTTTTTTGTAATATTTTATTTTTTCAGTTTGTCCTCCTGTTTTTTAAAAGTCTATATTTTGCTCCCTCGTAATTATCGAAATATGCATTTACTCCGTTACGATTCCGTGAGTGAGCCGTCAGTTTTTTTTAAAATATTATTTGATATACCAAAAATATCCTTCAAAAATGACGGAAAATAAATCTAAACCTTTTCTCTTTCCTTTATTATTTTTTTTTTCCCTTCAATATAAGATAAGGATATTTTCGTTAATTTACCTTCATCGTTATCTCCGTTGTTCCTAAAAATAATTCGGTAATTACGAGAAGGCAAAATGTACACTTTTAAAAGATAAGAGACAAAATAAAAAAATAAAATATTATTATAAAGTTTTCTGTAATTTAGCCATATATTTAAGATAAAGTTTATATATTTTTGTTTTGTTGTACATTCTAAATTGAGATTTATTTTGATGGTAGTTAACAGCCTGCACGCACTTCGCTCACCTCTCTACCTCTGTGTGGATGGTCCCGCTCATGGAAGCAGCAGCGCTGTTGAGGTCTCCCACCGCCACCTTCCTCTCCCTCCGCTCCTCCTCGCCCTCCTCAAAGCGATCGCCTGCCGCCCCCGTCGCCCACCTCTCGCTCTCCATCCCCACACCCACTCTCCGCCGTCCTATCTCGGCCGCCCCACGCGCCCTCGCCATGGCCGTCCGATCCGCTGCCGTCTCCGCCACCTCCGATCTGCTTCCCAAGGTAAGCTCTAATGTTACCGTGTTCTTTGTTCAGCTTTTCAATCACCATGATTATATTTCGCTCGATCTTTGGATGCTCTGATCAATCGAGAGGGGAATCCAACTTCGTGTTTTGTTTCAGGGTGCTGAAGCGTTTTTCAGAGCAGTAATTTCAAATATGGAGAAGGTCTACTTAATCAGAAATCCCACTGCTAAAGCCGTTCTGGATCTTGTCCGTTCTCATGATGGAAACAACGTTTGCTATGATCATTTTGCGTTCCGGACATTTGGGGTCGGTACTGAATCGAATTTGCAGTGATTCGTTTTTTTGTTTTTTTTTTTTTTTGTTTTTTTTTTTTTTTTTTTTAACGGTGTTTTGAATGTCTTAATTCTTAGAGTATTACACTAATGTTGGATTAGCTTTTCGAACGAAGGTGGACGGTTACGGTATCAACTCATTGGCTGAGTTTTTCACGGATTTTGGTTATACACCTCGCGAAGAGCTAAGATTTCCGGCAAAAAAGCTGAAGGCATTGTGGTTTTCCCCTCCCACTTCTTACTATTTGCATAGTGGAACTGGCGTCAGCGGGCCTTTGCCGAGAATATTTATTTCGGAGCTGCTTGTCGAGGAGATGAGTTCTCAATGTCAGGTATTCCAGAATTTTCAGTACTGCTTAATGATGGTTGATGAGTAGAATTTCTATATTTGCGCATCATCAGTTCTGATGTAATGTAGCACTCTTTCCCCCCCCCAGCAAAAACCTACACTGCTGTAATGTAGCACTTAGATCCTAATTAACTATAATTTACTTTTGTATGCAATGGAATTCCGGTGTAATCTCCTGCTTTTGTTTATTAGTTGGTGAATTAGTAGGGGCTCCGTGCGATGCCCAGGACTAGTCCTAACAGCTTTACAAAAGAGAATAGCAGAGAGGTGCTGTGTCCTGTTTAAGATGATGCTTGTGTACCACCAATATTGTAACACACTATGCCATTTGCCTAATCTTATTCTTCATTTACCATACATGATACACACCTTCTACATGCAGGAAGTAATAAGAAAATATATAAAAACATCTGGTAGTGGACATAAGCATGCTGCCCTTGCAAGCACATCTGGGTGTCTAACATGGGAGAAGCCCATATATGCCGACTATCAAATTCTATCTCGGTACTGTGTCATACTCGTTTCTCAAATCAAAGCTTATATTGCTAATAAATTTTTATGTATGTTGGGTATGCCATCGTCATAACTAGGCCTTTTATTCAGACATTCCTACATCAATTCAGAGGGTAGTCAGTTTGTTTAACCTCATTTGCCTGGCTTTCTGTTGCACCAGGGCGAGTGAATATGCCGCTTGGACTCTTGTTAATGGTTATGCGGTAAATCATGTTACAATTTCTACTCATCGCCTTAAATCACATATCAGAAGCATTAAAAGCCTGAATCAATTCATCGAAGATAGCGGGTTCAAACTAAATTCGGATGGGGGTATCTTGAAAGGTTACCTGTCACCTTTTTATGTCTTTACATTCATAAGAATAGATTGAAGCAGATTAATTCTTTAAACATGCTTCATGAAGGAAGTTCTTCAATCTCAACTACTAAATACCCAAAATTATCTCTTTATTTTCGACTATATAGTTTCATCTACTTGTTATAAACTTAAATTTTTCAGTAATTTCTACATTTCTGTAACTAACGGGTTTTTTTTTTTTTTTTTTTTTTTTTTTTTTCCATTTTGGACGACTATTTCTGTCTGTTATTATATCTGGTAGAACAAGAAGAAGGTACTTTTACTGAATTTCCTTTTGTGCTTTCATGAACAGTGAGCCCAGATGGCCTTCTTCAGCAAAGTTCCACTGTGGCGGATACTGCCTCATTCACTTTTGCTGATGGCGTGACCGAGTCAGTTCCTTGTTCATACATCGAATTCGCTGAACGCCTCTTGCTTCCTCAGTATAAAGATTTACATGAAGAAGAGGTTCGAGTTCTCAATTTATTTAATATCTGATAACCCAATCTCTTTTCTTGTTGTCAGCACACATTTTTTTGACCCATAGGAACGGTTTTTTTTTTTTTTAATAATCTGAAAATACTGTTAGTGCTTCTAGCAGCTCTAATAAAGCGACACCTCTACAGAAGCACCACCCTTGCCAAACTGTCCGGGCAGCATTCGATAGAACTCAATATATAATCTTGCTTGTTTATATTTTTCGCCAGCCTATCTTAGTTTCCAAAGGATCTGAGTAATCGTGTTCATATTTACAGGTCAAGGAATTCCACAGGCGCGACGGGTTCGAAGTAGGCAATGCTGACAAGATATTCGAAAGCACTTCCAAGGATCAGCTTAGCCGGAAAGTTGCGTGAACAATGAACTCCAAGCAGTCCTCTCCCGCGGGATGATCTGGATCTTTCTGAACTTACTATATTATGATCATTATATAAATAGTTTCTAATAAACAAGTAAGTATCAAGCTCAAAAGCAGTTCATCTTTCTTTTTGTTGTCAGAAATAGTATGATTTCATCAGAATTTGAATGCCAATGGTTTCTAGAAATTTTCAGATCATCTCAGCAATAAAATGAAACTCGAGTTGTTAACTTAATGCATTATTTAAGCATTCGAGTCTCTGTTGTCGATGGTAAAATCAAGTGAATAAAAGATTGGGAAGGCAAGTCGAGAGTAAATGTAGAATTCCTCGAAAGAACAAAACGAAAATTGACTGAGTTATGATATATTTTTCTTATTACCAGATAAATCTAGGGGCTAATTTACAGTCAGAAAAGAGGTCTTGGGGTTTAATATTTGATACCCAAAAAAGGTGTAATCAAATACCATTCCGTATGAGATTAGTTTAACCTCACTCGTCTACTTCATAAGGGCATGAACTCGTCATTAATGACCTTAAAACGCTTCCTAATATCGTGTTGCTGAATGATGAGAACAGATGCTGTGGTCGAAAACTCCGTCGAGGCAATGATGTCACCGACGGTCCCGATTTCGGGGCATTCCGCCCACTCAATCAGTCCATTCGTGATCAGCGAGGTACGATCTACTCCCCGCCCAACCACAAAGAGTTGGTATTGTGCCTCCAGGGACCTGAGGGCTAACACCAGCTCTGCGCCATCTGCAATATGCTTTTCCATGTAGCCTACCTTCTTATTTGCCACATATAGTTTGTAGAACTCCGCAAAGTATTGGTCGTCTGCTTGCATCTGAATCTCCTCTTCTGATGCTGTGACCAAAATGCCGTGCCCGCGCGTCGTTCTAGCAGATGCATCGGCACGTGCTGTGGCATCAGGGATGAAGCGAATGACGGTGAGGCGTATGCCAGGGTGCTGGGACATACGCGCAGCTAGAGTTAGCGCCTCACGATCATCAGCTCCGCCGATGAAGATAACTGCCACATTTTGTGTTGCTTCTGATAGCGAGAATCTATTTACTCGTCCTAGTTCCCGATTCACCATGATGCCCACCGAGCACGGTGCATGTTGGAGAACCTGCCGAGAGAAGAGAATTTAAGGTCACAAAAATGAGTTCACTCATGTGGGGATTTGAAATCTCCGGGTGCGTTTAAGTGAGGATTATGACATTTACCTTTTGGTTAACCTGTCTGAATCCTGTGTGTCCTTTATCCATGGAGCCATCCATCTTCTGCTTCTTGTGGAATGGCAGCACAATGAGCACTGACCCGACATCCGTAGCGCAGCTGCAGATATCTTTGTGCATGTCGGAGAAGGAGGAGACGGCGAGCAGGCGCAGGATCTTCGGGCCGTCCCCGTTCTCCTGTTGGTAAGCAAAGAGAGCCTCGCCGATCTCCTTTCGCATCTCCACGACGGCCTCATCCCCGACAGTTACTGCATCGGGCCCCTCCCCTTTCACCAAGGTTGCTGCTGCTCGGTCGGTCATCTCAACCATGTCGACCGCGTAGACCACCAAATTTTCCGGTCCCATCCCCCACCTCATGGCCTCTATAAACTTCACGGTCATCGGGATGTTGTCCACCCCCTGGAGCCCCATAACTATCCGCAGTTCGCTCGTCGGATTGACGAACTGAAGCCCCATCAGCCGCCGCTCCATCCCCCGCCTAGCCCAGGTCGCGATGGCAAAACCGGCAGCCGGCATCAGCGTCACCGTCCCGAACACCGCGAAGAACAATGCCACGTACAATCTATCGCTGATCATGCCACTAGTCTAATATAAGGAAAACCAAATCAAGATAACGGAGAAATCAATTACATTAACGGTACGCACGCACGCACGCACGCACTTGGAAGGTAAATTAAATTAAACCATGCATATATGCGAACACTAATTAATTAAACTAATTACCGCTGCTTGAAATGCACAGTAAATGTGGTAGTATCCCTTCATATTAAGCAGCACGCCGAGCGCCAGCGCCTCGAGCCAATTGAGGCCTCTGAAGCGCCCCGCAACGAAAGTCCCCAAGACCTTCCCGAGTGCTCCGAGTGTGCTTATCGCTACCAGCGTCACCAACGATAACGGACTATCCATTATATAACTATTGTGCAAATTTTCGCCGGTTTCCGGGGCCTGGAATCTGAGGGAGATACAAACATAGCAGAGGTAGAGGGGCAGCACCGCAGTGCTGAGCACGTAGTTGATGTGGTTGATCAGCAGGCGCGACACCCTCCCTTCTCTCGGCAACGCCAGTCCGACCAGAAACACCGCCATGCTGACGTCGCCGTGCAGCCACACCGCCACGCCGCACAGCGCGCAGGCCATCGCCGTCACCCCGACCATGTCGACGCCTTTCATTCGCTTCCCTTCCGGGTTGCGCTCGTTGATCCAAACCAGCACCGGCTTCACCGTGCTAACTATCACGCCCATCAACCCGATGAGGCCGATCAGCCTCCATATTACCTGCTTGCTGCGGTGGCCGTACAGCATGATCCCGATGGACGTCAGGAACGTGGCCACCATATCCGCATGCAGGCCGGCGTCGACGGCCAGGCGCCCCACCGCAGTCTTCGAGATCTTGAGCTCGGTGATGAGGCGGGTCAGCACGGGGGAGCTGGTGCTGGCGAAGGCACCGACGAAGGCGAACGGAACCGACGGCAACCCGGAGTGAATGCCGAGGTTGAAGTACCGGAGTATCACGTAGAGCAAGCCGATCATGACCGCCGTCGAGACCAGGCCGCCGTAGCTGATAATGATGTCGGTGGTGGGCGACAGGAAGACGGTTAAAGGATTCATCTCTAGTCCCAGCGCGAACATGTAGGCGGCAAAGTAGTACTGGTCCCAATGATTGACAAACACAGACACCGGCGCGCCCAACGTCCTCCGGAGGGAAGGCACCTTTCCAATCATAAGTGCTACCTGCAGCAGCAGCAGCAGCAGTTGAAACTACGCTCAAACTAGCTCAAACTAACTTGAGACACTAAGCTAAATTGTTACCATCGAAAACTTTTTCGCTATTCAAAATAAAGATATATGCTTTTATAATCCACTCACAATCATGTCGGAGACGATACGCGGCTGGTACAGTCGCCGGAGAACCATATGGAGGAGTTTGCACGCGATGAAGATCGAGGCGATGTGCACTACGAAAAGCGAATATGCTGACGAGATGGAGGAGCTCTGCAGGTTACATTGCTGCTGCTGCGAGAATGTCGCATTGGATGGCAGTGTAACATCCATCTCCGCGCACGTAATATGATCTTCTTCAAAGGGCCTGTACTTGTTCGCCTTCTGCGAACCGTCGCGAGGAGATTGTTTGTGGCTTCTCTTCAAAATTGCGCATCTCCTTGTTCAACTGGTGAGCTTCTTCTACAATGGAATTAATTAATGTATGTTTGTTGCTCCAATGTGTGGTGAGAAGAAAGAAGAGGAAGGTAAGTTGAGTTTTTTTGTTGCTGGTAGTTTGCTTTTCTGTTTAATGTTTGTACTGTACAATCAATCTATCTAGGAGGGGGAACAGAAAAGGTAGTTTATTTATATGGTGGAGATGGTTTTGAGGGAAACCTCATTGATTTTGTTAGCTGTTTTTGCTATTTTAGTGTGGATTCACTCAGAACAAATTGTTTGGGAAGATAGAGTGGCCCCAACAGCTAGCCTACAATTTTTGGATTGAAAATTTTAAATTAAGTAATTTAAGTAAAAAAAAAAAATCAAAAAATTATCAAATTTAATGGTTTAAACTATTCTGCTGCGACTAAAACTATATAAACTAACGGCTGATTGCTGATCCAACCATAAATTATAATTGAAGATGAGGAGTTTATTTCATTGCATTTTTGTTGAGTAATGTCTCACAATTAAACCACTTAAAAACCCTACGTATAAAAAACTATAAAATTATAAAAGCTATTACAGAAAGTGTACAGTTTATATATTTTCAAAAAGTACAAATTCATATATATATATATATAGAATTTTTTATCATAAGATTTGTATTGAAATTCCTACGATTGTATTTTTTGTTTTTCTTTTTAATTATTTCTACACCAAATCTTAATACAAATTTTATGATAAAAAATTTATAAATATGAATAAACTTTTGTTTTGAAAATATATAACCCTTATTCTTACTAAAATATCAAATAATTTTAAAATTCTATATTATTTTTTGAGGGAAAAAACACTAATCGATCTATAGTGTAGAAACATCATAGAATGCATACAATCAATTATATATTTTTATTTTTAGCTAAAAAATTGATGATTAATGTTCAAAATTTTAAATTTGAAATATAATTATTTTATATTTTCAGTTGAGTTTATTTATGTGAAGAAAAAAATAAAATAAACAATTCGCAATCTTTCTTCCAAAAAAAAAAAAATGGATGTCCGTCATTTTAAAATTTAAATTAATTATTTTAATAAATTAATTAATATAAAATTTATATAAAATATACTAAATAAATCTGTAAAGAAAAGCGATATATTCAAATAAATTAAAATAAAATTAAAATTTTAAAAGCAAACTTGAAATAATTTAATATTCAGATAACTTCTGCACGTTTTCGAAGAGTACGGTGTATGAGATGTACTCATACACCAGGTGCAGGTAACAAATTGTTTTCTGCCGCGGTACTTTTTCAGTGGTGAGCCCAAAAGAAAGAAAATCTCCTCAGATCTCGCTCTTCGATCACCCTCAGTTTCCACAAATCCTCAAATTTGGGACGAAATTTTCCGTTCGTGTAGCTCCGTCGAATCGATTACTGCATTTCCCATGCGATACGATTCACCGAATTAGGGTTTCTTCGTCTCTCTCTCTCTCTCTCTCGCGGAGGAGCTTCGGTTCATATGCGATGCCCTAATTTTGGTGAGATTTGGGGATTTTCGGGGGAATTAGAGGGCGATTTAGCTGCGATTGAGGGATCTGGGCGCGGCGGAAGCGATGTTTTGGAGGGAGAGGGAGAGGGAGAGGGGAAGCAGCAGGGAGCAGAACGGGGGCCCGCCCTGCGGCCAAGTACGAGTCCTTGTCGTTGGGGATTCAGGTGATCCACCCACTTCATTTCTTAAACTTGTTCATAGATTTGAATCTGGTAGTGATCACTGTGTGAGAAATTTTTGCTTTTTAAACTTTTTTTTCCTTATCTAATTTTACCAATTCAGTAGGAATTTTTGTGAATATATCGCATGGCGAAGTGAGAATTATGGTCATGTGCATATCAATGTGCGCTAGTGCGAAAACTATGTGGTAGTAGGTTTGTTGCATGACTGTTCTTATGTTGCTGCATAATTTTGGGAGAACAGGGGATGTTTTTGCAAGATTTTTTATTCTTCTTTATACAATTTTGGTAACCAACTTTGCATAATCAACAAAATGCCTGTGTTAAAAGTTAAGAAATTGGTATCCATGAAGTCCTTTTGGAGTAATCAATGTAGAAAGAGTAGGTGATCAATCATTGATCTTTCGTTCAGAGAATTGACATTTTCATTTTGTTTCTAGCTTGCCTCAAGGAGCTTTATTGATGTTGCCATATGTTGTATATGTCATTTGAAGTTTTGGGTGTCTTAGATGTTTAGGTACGCTATTCAATGTACGCGCAGATGTGTCACAGGATGAGCACAGATATTTTATTTAAATGTTTATCTGTCAGAATGTAGATCAGTCGCCAAACTTGATTGTCAATGTGCTGCAGGGGTAGGGAAAACATCATTGGTAAATCTAATTATAAAGGGTTCTGCAATTGCTCGGCCGGCTCAAACTATCGGCTGTACGGTAGCAGTGAAGGTTAGTTTTTAATCTTTTCTTTTCGCCCGGCTTCATTGTGGTTCCGGCCAAAGGATTCCTCACATATCTAAATCATTTTACTATGCAGCATATTACTCATGGGAGTGCTGGGAGCTCTTCTAATGGCATAAAAGGTGATACAGAGAGAAACTTCTTTGTTGAGCTTTGGGATATCTCAGGTCACGAACGATACAAGGACTGCCGATCTCTTTTCTATACACAAATCAATGGTAAGTTTTATCTACTATTATTATTATTATTATTATTATTTTTGTCGTCTGTATTGATTGTCCCAAAATCAAGAAAATAATTTAGAGTAAGATGGTTAAAGCTAATTAAATCAAAGCTTCTTTTTTGTTTTATTATACCCAAAATGCAAACTGTGAATTCTCTCTAAGATCTAAATTTTCTGTTCACTTATCTATGCTTTGTTCCTTAGGTGTTATATTTGTTCATGATCTGACCCAAAGAAGAACGAAAACGAACTTGCAGAAGTGGGCGGTGGAGATTTCAGCAACCGGGACATTCTCAGCTCCTTTGGGATCTGGTGGGCCTGGTGGCCTTCCTGTTCCTTACCTAGTTATTGCTAACAAAGCTGATATTGCTGCTAAGGAAGGAACTAGGATTAGCAGTGGGAATCTTGTTGATGTCGCTCGTCAGTGGGTGGAGAAGCAGGGCTTGCTCTCATCTAGCGAAGAATTGCCTGTGACTGAGAGCTTTCCTGGCAGTTCAGGACTCCTTGCAGTAAGAACTGAACCTTTCTACTTATTGTAACTGATCTTAGCGTCCGTTTCTTTTATTCACATATTGATTTGTATTCATTTTAGTGATAATTAGAATCCTTTTAGTTAATGGGATGTCTTATGAATCAATGGCAAGTCTTCTTATTGTCATTGGACTTGATCTCTATTTTCTTTATGCCTATTTATCTATGTTTGTGCATGATTGCCAGTAATTCTCTTTGTCATTTTCAGGCTGCCAAAGAGGCAAGATATGACAAAGAAGCTGTGATCAAATTTTTTCGCATGGTCTGTATATATTAAAGTATTTATTTGTTGTCTAAGTTTTATGTTTATATATGTTACTCAATGCATCCTATTTTAGTTAATCAGGAGAAGATATTTCTCTGACGAGCTTCCTGCCCCAAATGCCTGGTCTGTGTCTCCACTGCAGACTTCCATCCATTTAGGCGAGAATTCAAGTGATGATGATCACTTTCACAAGCGGCTGAGGTTTGTACCTTCTGATATGTAGGCATACCATTAAGATCTGTGTTTTGCAATTGTTTGATAAAAGAATTTCATACTTGGGAATATATAATCTCGGAAGAGTAAAGGCTAAAGATTTGCCTTGGTTGTATAAATAGCTAAAGGTAAAAGTTGAACTACATTTACATATCAAAGCACGCAAACAAGATGCTCATTGTTTTTGTGTGTTCTAGGTGCTCTTTAATTGAAAATGCATGCAAGTTTTCTTTAGTAAATTTTGAAACACATTACTTATCTTCTTCGATTAACTTTTGTTGGGTCGTTACTTGTTCCCTGATATTGAAGGCTCAAATAAATGCATGATCTTCCAGTTTGTAAACACAGATTTAAACTTCAATTATAGTTCTTAATGATTACACATATCTTGCAGTTTTAGCAGCGACAATTACAAGTACAATGCTCTGGCCCCTCTCCCGGCCCAGCTAAACCTCACACCGCCTCCAACACTCAATCCACAGCAGCCCATGTCCGCATCCGAGAACTACAGCTTTCAAAGATATTCAACATCCTCCCTGCCTGAAATTAGCAGCATCAAATCGAATCGAGCTGATATCAATGTTTGACTTTGACATGAAAACAGATAGTGTTCTGATATGGAAAGAGCACGCCAGTCGAAGTGATCTACCGATACGGATAAGCATTTGCCTGTGTTGCCTGGTGGAACACTGTACAATTGATTGTTGAAACACTGAAATGGATAGATAACAAATGATTCTTTTGCAGGAAGCCCCCTCTCGCGCTGAGTTTGTGAAAGATGCTTTTTTGGAGAAAAACCACAAGTTAATTCATATTAGAGAGGAAATTTCTTTAGCTGTATCTTGTTTCTGTAAAAACTTTCACTGTTACCCCCGTGCTAGATACCTTCATTCATTTTGTAATTTTATCTTATCGGTCCCAGATTATTCTCAAGAAATCAAGCGTACGTTATGCTGAGTTTGTTATCATGTGCAGAAGAATAAAATACATGATTGTATGGGTGTATTATGAAGATGGTTAGATGCATTGCCGAAGGCTATTGTTCTATGTTCGCAGAAGCCAACTTCAGATTAATGTATTGCCTCCGGACCTTTTCGTTTGCCCACAAGTGCGCATACAACAAAAAAAAAAAAGAAAAAAAAAGAAGATAACAACTTCACAATAATGGATTTGCTATTATTACACAAAAAGAAACAAATCAACTATTCTCACAGGAAGTTGCCACAGATTTATGTTTGTAAAGGTACAAGTACATAGAAAGGAATAATTCGTACTGTAGTACTCGGAAACATTAACCCCTATTTTACATACTCTTGTATTAGTAGCACTTTGAGGAATACGGGTTTCAAACATAGAGAGGCATACGAGATACATATACAGGGCCTAGCATGTTCTAGCACCGTCGATGATCAACTGACACAAGAAGACAGGAGAGAAACGAAGATGTCAACCAACGAAGTACCAGCCAATTCCAATGGCCTCTGCAAGTATGTAATAGTTGCTCCTTCAGTTTCCAAGGACTCGAAAAACGTTGGAGACCTAACTCGTTTCTGTATTCCAAATCTTCGGTTCCCATCTATGATATATATACATTGCTTGAACTATGTCAACATCATCTGTAAAGAACTCTGACTCTTCCGATAAGTTGCCAGTACCCAACTATTTTGTTCCTTCATACTATACGACAAGGAAAGTAAGGTTAAAAAATAGTTAATAACCGTGTCGTCGGTTGAGAATACTCGTTACTATCAAAAGTTTTGAAATAATGATAGTGGAAAGATGCCATATAGGATACATGTGCGCTATGCTTCCAAAGTTATCTTTTCAGTTAGATCATTAGTAAACATCATTCCATCAAATCAGAAAATTGAGTGATCATGTAATATTGACAATATAAGAAAGACCAAATGAGTTAGAATACTTGCATGGCAGAAAGCTAGTACATGATATGGATGAAGAAATAGAATTGCAGCAAAACCGAAGGAAGAATTTCTATAAGGCCTAACAAGACACTAGTATTAGCAACTTAGATGGCCGGCTCATTAACCATGCAGACCAAAACACAAAAGACCAAATTATTAATACTAATATACTTGTCCTGGCATGTATACAATTTCCTACTATCTTCTGAAGTGGATACAGGGTGTACCATTTATTGTTGTTTCCACCGTACCGGTACTACTTCCACAATGGAGTCGTGGACTAAGGTGGAACCTATAGATCAATAGACATGATACTAACAAAACCGAATTGACACCATATAAAACCCAACTAGTTGCAGGTTTTAGTGTCAAAATATGTTTGAGACTTGAGTCGAGTTTATTACCTAGTATACTGATCCTTTTATGTACCTAAGTGATACCCATCATCTTTCAATGTGGTAGTACCAAAAGTATGGCAAATCTGATACCATGTATGAAGAACAAAAGGAGAAATACGGTCCTAGAGAATTCACTTATTCCAATAAGTGATATAGCATCATCCCATACTGAATTTCTATTGCTGATAGTAATGTTCGAAAATTACAGGCTTCAATGAGTTGGATATTATCTACCAAATACCAGCTTTCTATCTTGTTTGTGAAATAGTGACAGCTGATATTAGTTCTTATATTCAAGTGTCCATCTTGTGTTGAATTTGAGTTGGCTGGAACCTTTGCTTTGTGGTATGACCAACTGAATTTTTTTTTTTGGTGTGGGGGGAGGTTTCAAATTCTAGTAAAGAAGATGATTGTGAGTTGTTGCGCAACTTGCT
Source organism: Tillandsia leiboldiana (assembly GCA_029204045.2). Classification (NCBI taxonomy): domain Eukaryota; kingdom Viridiplantae; phylum Streptophyta; class Magnoliopsida; order Poales; family Bromeliaceae; genus Tillandsia; species Tillandsia leiboldiana. The sequence continues at coordinate 1,021,075 of CM055064.1, read as the reverse complement.
CGAGCATTTTTACAAAATTTACAATCTCAGTTTAAGATAAACATGACCAACCATAGTAAGTGCCTAAATTTATGGGACAAGTTCAAGTTTGGTTACTCAACTTCAATTCATCTCAATTATTGGCTCAATACGAAGAGCTTTATGAAAGCTAAAGCATCCAATCCATGATTCAACATACCTCGAAAGCAATATTTCACGAAACTGTCGATCTCCTCCGCGACCGAACGTAAAGCACAAGCATGCAAGCAAGAATCCAAGGAGGGAAGAGCCCGCCGCCGACCGACCTCGATCTCTTCAACGCCTCCGGAACCTCCTTCACCACGATCGCTATCATAAGCGCCGGCACCGCCACTCCGACGACGATCGCCGCGATCGGCTTCGCCAACGAATCCTGCGAGGCATTTCGTCGAACAGGTGAGACGCATCACAACATTTTCACACGATCACGAGAGATAACGATGCGTTCTTTCCGTGTTTCACCTTGGGGTCCCCGTCGAGGAAGACGACGGATCCGGGCCGGAAGGGGAGGCGGGACCGGCCATGGGCGGGGTCGAAGCGGATGGGAAAGCCCCTGTGGGAAGGGGGTTTGAAGGCGAAGAGGGAGCGGAGGCCATGCTCGGCGAGGATGCCGCGGACGCCGAGGCGGTCTCCGGCGGAGCCGCCAAGGCGTGATTGGAAGACGCCGACGGGGCCTTGCCCTCGCCGGAAGAGGTGGACTTCCACGCAGGGAGCGCTCTCTCCCTCCGATCTAGGGTTAGGGTTAAGGTTTCCCTCCGCCGCTTCCGCCGCCGCCATTAAAACGCGCATGGTCATCGCCCCACCGATGGTCACGCTTATAACGAATCTACTCTTCCTCCAATGATGTTGGGCCGCTTTGTGGGCCGGACCGATATTTTCTAAAAAAAAGTAGTGTCGAAATTACAAAGCAATGGCCTGCAGGCCCATGTATTATTGGCCCATCGACTGCAGGCCCACGACGACGCTTTTCGCTGTGGCCCACGATGCGTTGCCGACCGTTGATTCCGATGAGCTCTACATTTACTTTTCCCCCTCAAATTCCAATTCAAACAGAGAAGCAGCTTCACTTGGCCGGCCCACTCCGCTCTCCTCTCTGCGACTCTGCCTCACTCCACTTCTCTTCTATAATAACAAGCCATTAGAAACCAACATAGTAGGTGCTAAAAGAACATCTAAAAAGAGAGATGGAAACCAATAGCGAGAGATCGTCCAACCGCGGTGCGATGGTGGGATCATCCAAGTTGCGGTGTCCGCTGCGATCCGCAACGAAGCCAAACGAGGGAAAGCATGATGCTTCTAACTCCGCTGCCGCGAAAAGGTATCATTAACTATTTCCTGCATCTGTTGTTAAGATAGGATGCTTAGATCTTAATCTAATTGAAACTAGTTTTGGATTTTGTGTGGTAGAGAGAATTCATTTCAGATGGGCAAAAGATCACTTTTTCAGAATTTGTAAGCAATTTTGCCAAAAACTAATAATAATAAGAATGATAAAGCTTTTTACCTTTTCTGCACTTTGCTGAACATTATATTCCTTTTTCTGACAGCATTTTCTCCTGTAACAAATTTCCTAGAGGAAAGCCTTCTTCAGCTGTCACCCAGAGTATGAACGTTCTAGATCTTTCCGGAAAAGACCATTCTGCCAAACCTCCGGGAAGGCGGCCCTCTATGCCCACCAAATCTGTTTGTAGCCCACATTCGGCCTCTCCGGCCGGGAGTGTGACCCCGATAACTGAGATTCGAGCAAGGAGAAATAATGCGCGACGGAAAAGCGACACTCCATCTTCCAATGCTCCGAGGTCTGCGAGCAGGCATAGTTTCAGCGCATTGTCGTCGGTTTCTTACTGGCTGACACAGATTAAGATTGCGGAGGCAGCTTCGAAGCACTCAATATCGCTAGGCTTCTTTAAGCTCGCGATGGAATCGGGATGTGAGGTGTGTATGTATCTGTTTAGTATCATTCTGGTCTCTTGTAATGTTGTGATATTGCAAATTTTTTCCTGAACTAGTTTAAGCTTTTCTTAAACACTTTACTTCTAGAACCTTCTAGCATATTGCTCTTCCGTCATTAACACTAGACACTTCTAAAGAAAAATAATATTTCCTTGTCAAATGATCGTTTTACTCATTTAAAACAGGGTTACGAAATCATTTTACAGCATCAAAATTCTCTTTCTTTATGACAGTAAAAGAATTACAATATATGAGAAAGTTCGGAAACTCGTGAGTGTTCAATATCATGATGGTTCACGGACTATCCGTGCATATTACCCTTTTTCAATATTTCCGTTTGCTTGTCCACTATACATAGAAAGTTCTTCTGAGTAATTCAATCATTCTGCAGCATTTTGATCGAATGCGTGACGAGCTCAGATCCTACGTAATCAAACATAAACTTGCAACCCAACTTGGAGACTGTGTGAAAGATATACTCCAAATTTACAACATAGAGGATGATCTTGAGAAGTTAAAGGTCTCTGAAACAATTTCTCAGCCACCTAAAGAAGAAAAATCTAAGAAGGAAACTTGCAACTCTTCTGCAGTAACACGAAGCGGGAATTTGAAACCCAAATCATCATTGAATTCAAATACCTTTCCTACGGCCGATTTAAATAAGAAAGAGGGTGTTCAGAAGAAACAACCTGTATCTAGGGTGAGGGGATCCTATAACAAGAATCCAGTGAGTGAACTCCCGGTTAAAGATGCTAATCCTAAGCATACTCAGAAGAAAACTCAGAAGCAAAGGAGGGGCCAATCAAAAGCTGGAAATGAAGACATTAGTTTAGAAAACAAATATAATGCTGAAGCAGGTAAGTTCCAATTGTAGATTACCTTTACTGATCTAGTACATAATGTAAATTACAATAATGATTAATGCGGTGGTTGTTTTTTTGTTGGTTTAGTTGACCTGCTGCAAAAGGAGGTTGCACATGAAGACAAAGAGAACATGGTATGCAAAAATCCTTTTTTCTTTTCAGATTGCAAAAGCAGCTTACAATCTATTTTTGATGTCCTTGCTATCTCTCAGCAATATACTGTTTTCACTTTGTAGGATACCGAGTGAATGGCGTGTCGGTGAGGAAATTATCGAAGAAAATTAAATGAATCAACCTGACTTCTTGTATGAACACGTATTGCTGAGTGTGAAGATAAGTTGTGTTTGTCCTTAAAAGTGTGATTATTTTATATGATATTGGAGCTTTTATTTGATATTTTACTCCATAAAAGTTACAAATCGAATCTTTTAAGGATGTTATTATCCATTATCTGGGATTTGGTGTGCGAGTTTTGCTTGTTTTGTTATGAAGTCGAAGCTTTTTTTTTTCCTTTTTTTCCTTCCAATGTCTGTGTACTAATTCTTTTGCACCAAACCATGCGATCTGTATGGATTCACTTGCTACATCTAAAGAAAACTGTGTTTGTTCTTTCTCTCTTGTTCCTTGAAGTAGTCTTTCTCCAAACTTGTGAAAAATCTCTCATGATAGATGTTAATAATTTAGGTTTCTGAAATTGTGGTTTTTCAGCAAGAAGAAATTTATTTTGGAGTAAAACAAGTGAACATTTTAAATACTGTAAATTATATTGTGGATAAGTTTGAGAGGACCCAAGCCATGAAAACGGTGGTCCATGATGGAACACATGCAATAGTTTGCCATGCACTAGTAAGGACATTAAAAGAGTTCCCTAGACAACCAACAAACACTTTAACATGTTGTGAAGAGTATAGCATACCTAACAAGTCACCAATTAGAAGGGGGAACTGGGAATGTAATGAAATGCAGGGTGGCAGTTGTTTGAGTTTGATTGCAGATGGCCCACCCAACCCCTGCTTGTGCCTTTTCGATTGGGAGAGATAGGCCTTCTTTGTATTGTTGCTCAAAATTATTTAGAGGAGGACTGGTATGTTAGGAGCACGAAAGGAGCACGAAATCTCCGTACTTTTAAATTATTTTCGATGATGAAAATTTTGAATCAACTATTGGTTTGTTAAACTCGATCTATTGTATTTGAAATATCTAAAAAATAAAATTTACTATGTTTTGATATAATTTATCTATTGATCAAAATGTTTTAAAATCAATAATTTTTAATGATTGATATGTGTCGTTTATATATTTAACGATGTAAAAATATTTAAATCATATAAAATTTTGATAAAAAATATTTATACTATTTACAGCAAGGTCTATATTTCTGATTGAAAATTTTAGTACTATATCATAATTTTTTATAAGATTTTTATTTTTAACCGACCATTTTTAATCCTTTCAATCACTAAATAAATAATAATAATAAATTATAAAATTTATTTTTAAAATATTTTAAATATATTAGATTAAGTCTAATAAAATCGATCATCGATTTAAAATTTTCATCATTAAAAATAATTTAGAAACACGGAAGCTTCCATCCTCCTAAGAGCACTCTGGTCCCGCTCTCTAAAAGCAGCAGTACCTGTAAAAAAGTAGACTCAAGTTATATTTGACAGATTGACCATTCATAGCACAAGTGGCAAAGGGTTTGGTGGTTGATATCTAAGATTCCGAGTTTGAAGTCTAATTATTTCACATTTTCAGCTAAATTTATTTTAAAATAAACAAAGCGGATAATATACTATATTTCTCTAAAAAAAAAAAAAAAAAAAAAAAAAAAAAAAAAAAAAAAAAAAAAAAAAACATATTTGGCAGGGTAAAGAAGAATAAAAGCAGCAGTACAAGACACCTGATGTGTTTTGTCTCTGAGCTGCATCCGTTGGTTTCCAAATTCCCCCACTTCCACAAAGAACTTGGATGCCTTACCTTACAAGATACTATAGCTTGTTCGTACAATAATACCAATGTCGTTGTCTTTCTCGTGCATAATAAATAGCATATTATTGAGGGATTAAGAAGATGTTAATACTCACCTTACCAAATCTAAGAAGTAAGCCACGAGCCCACAACCACCACGTGACATTAAATACACTTGTCCACAAGACCACAACTGCTATCTTATGTTTAGCAATGCTGCAATCCCCTTCCCTCCATTCCATTAATCTAAGCTCCTCTCACTCTCTCTCTCTCTCTCTCTCTCTCTCTCTCTCTCTCTCTCTGTGTATCAGTGTAAGAACAGAGCTTATTGCAGTGAAACCCACTAGTGGTAGTATTATGAATCTTATTAAACTCACATTCTACATTTCTCCTCAAAGATGCCATTTTTAAACTAACACTCTCTTATTAAATCTCCCCCCAATCAAAGATGCCATTTTTATCACACCCAATTCCCCTCCTCCTCACTCTCCTCCTCTCTTCTCTGCTCTGCTCTCCATCCCAATCTCAAATCCATACCATCCTCGACCTCCCTCCGCCGCTCTCCGCATTCCTCAACTCCTCCAACCCCTGCTCCCTCCCACCCTCCCCCTCCCTCACCCTCTCCTGCTCCAATGGCTCTCAAATCACCAGCCTATCCATCTCCAGCAGCGATCACCTCCACCGCCCCATCTCCCCCGCCTCCGCCGACGCCCTCTTCACCGCCCTCTCTACTCTCCCCCGCCTCACCTCCCTCTCCCTCGTCTCCCTGGGCCTCCACGGCCCCGTCCCGCTGCAAATCCATCGCCTCTCCTCACTCCATCTCCTCAACCTGAGCTCCAACTACTTCTCCGGGCCGATCCCGCCACAGGTTTTAGCGATGGGGAGCCTCCAAAATCTCGTCTTGGCGGGGAACTCATTCAACGGCACACTACCCGATTTCAAATCTCTAACGGCTATAACAGAATTGGACCTGAGAGGGAACAGATTAGCAGGGGAGATCCCACCTCCCCTGTTTTCCCTTCCATCTTTGGAGCTCTTGGATTTATCCGGAAACACACTATCAGGGCAAATTCCGACCGATCTTTCCTGCGGTGGTCGCCTTCGATTCGTTAACATATCGGACAATCTTTTGATCGGAGCTCTTCCTTCTTGTTTTCGCACGGATTCTCCGAACCGCGTTGTGATTGATAAGGCTAATTGTTTAGATGATTCCAAGCACCAGAGACCGGTTTCTTACTGTAATCAGGGAGCATTGGCCGCGAATTTGCCGACTCACGAAGAGAAGAGTGGATCAAGGAGGAAATTCAGTTTACTATTCGGCGTCGTTGGGGGGATCATTGGTGGTGTAGCCCTGTTGGTTTTATTAGCAGTGGTGGTATTGAGAAAGTTGAGAGAGAGTCATCCAGAGAGAAGGATATTGCTGATATCCGATGCTCGGAAATCCTCAATTATTCCAGTCACTCTTAGAAATCCTGCGGACAAAAGTATAGTTACTCTCCTATTCTTCGGCTGTTTTCTTTTTCCTGGGTATTTCCGATGTAGTGTAATGGCTTTCTTTTAGTGTGGAAGATGAAACAACCTGCTAACAAAGATTAGATGATGAATATAATAAGTTTGATGCATAGCTGATAGCTTTACTCAACTGACAAAATATCTTCTTTTTCAGGGCATGCATCTCAAGCAGTGATAACAGAATCACTAGGATTAATTCCTTATCGCGTTTTTACAATGAAGGAACTAGAAGAAGCCACAAATAACTTCGATGCATCAAATTTGATGAGAAATGGTCCTCGAGAACAGGTATTCCGTAAATCGAAGGTCTCGCATGTTTGTACGACAGAAACTATAATCGATGATAAATGATGTTTTTCATGATCCCTAATAATACTTAAAGATGACTATATTGGTTCTCTTTTAACTAGATCTTTCTTTTTCTTCTTCTTGAGGTCTAGTATTTCAAAGGTTTGCTCCAAGATGGCTCAATGATTATGATCAGATGTTTTGATCTAAAGCAAAAGTATTCACCTCAGAGCCTGGTCCACTATATGGACACGATATCGAAGCTCAGGGACCAACATTTGGTTAGCATTATTGGACACTGCATTGACAATGGGCAGGACAATGCAAACACTACTGTATTTCTTGTCTGTGAGTACATATCAAATGGAACATTGAGGAGTCATCTTACAGGTAAATATAATAGGAACATCCTCATGCTATCGAAGAATATCAAATAACAAGAGAAGAAGATTTTCCTCTTTTTTTAGTGTCTCTCTCTTTTTCACTCTCTTATTTTTCTTCTTTTCTGCACATTACCTATCAGAATGGAGAAAGCGCGAGATGATGAAATGGCCACAAAGAGTGGCAGCTGTACTTGGCATTGCGAGGGGAATCAAGATCTTGCACACTGTGACTGATCCAGGAATTGTGGGTAATGATCTCTCAATCGAAAATGTTTTGTTGGACAAAACCCTAAGGGCAAAAATTACCAACTACAATCTCCCTGCACTCCCAAACAGTAAAACTACCAAGGTGTGAGAAAAAATTGGGTTCATTCAAAGATTGTTGTTTCTAATCCTTATCTGGTTCGCGACTAAGCATTCTGCCTTTTATCTATCAGAGAGGTCCTGAAAGCACTTTTGCAGTGATGGAAGACAATGACCTCGGCAGGTACTTCTTTCTTATTTATGTAAAATCAAAGTCGAAAATTTGCTTAGTTGTATTTACAGGGTATGTAACACAAATGCAAAAATACCAGAAGATGGAACCAAATGCTTGATTATATGGCAGAGAAAAAACAAATAAATTCTGTGCTGATTTATGTTTCAACTTTCACTTCTATGTTCAAAATCTAATTGCATTCCTGTTTTTTAACGGTATTAGTTACGTGGAACGAGGTGAAAGGGAAGACATTTTTCAGTTGGGCCTCATTCTTCTAGAAACTATCACTAGCAAATCCGTCGAATCGCTAGAAGAGTTGGATGTTTTGAAGGTTCAGGTACAATATCCTTTTCTTCTAATTGATTGTTACTACATGAAATATGGGACTTTCCGATAGGCTTTCCTCTATAATTGGCACAAACAACTCAGTTTTTAACTTCCGAGTACTCGCGACAGAACTATAGACAAAACAATATTCATAGATGGTAATGAATTGAATCACAGGAGAACTTTGCAAGTATTTCTCCAATCAATTACTTTATAAGGAGTATATTTGCATGAAATGTTGTAAAAGATTTTATGAAATAAGCTGTCACATTATTAAAACCACAAAGATGGCTTTAATAATTTTTCCATTTTCTTCGTTTCTGGCAAGCAAGTGCTGAAATTTGCAAAAAATTATGATTGCATCCTGAAGTTTCAAAACTCATTCAAGTAAAGTAATATCATTCAAAATGCTTGAGTTCTACAGCTACAAAGGAGCTTAAATGATGAAACAGAAAAGCTGAGAGAAATGACAGACCGTGCAATTCACGGCACATTCGCCCTCGACTCCCTGAAAACGGCAGTCGAGATAACCCTCAATTGTCTATCTAAAGATCCTAAGAAGCGCCCATCAATTGATGATGTTATTTGGAATTTGCAATATTCTGTGCAAGTACAAGACGGCTGGGCTACCGGAGAGAATGTAAGCATCCAGTAGTAGATCCTACTGGTTGATGACTCTCTAGCTTTTTCATGTTTGATCCTGAGTTTTTGCCTCTTTTATGAAAATAATTTTTGTAAATTTAGACTTACAACTTATACAAATAGTTGAAGTTCTATTACCATAATGTGGTCAAATTTTTCTGCAATCCTGTCATTTCTTCAAAACAACATTCTCCAACAGGAATTTGTTCAAATTTTTCTGCTTTTTCTTCTCTTGTTTTCTTTATCTTTTTGATGTAAATGTAGTAAGGGTGAAACCAAATACTAAGATTATATAAAATGATAGAAAATTATGTGCATGAAAAAGAAGAAAAAAAAAATTAAAAGAGCAGTGGGGAGCTACTCATCACAATTACAAGTGATCATTCATTTTAATGATTCGCAAGAAGGTAGCACCATCACTACCTAGTTTGTTCTGATGAGAATCAATCATCTATAACTATATAGGTACCAATATTTTCTAACTTCGATCCCACAACAGATAATATTAGGAACAATGATTTATAAAGTGACTTCCTGTGAATCTACTTCATAAAGAGTAATGAGAACTCCAACTTGACAAATTACTGTTTCGAGTAATGACGTAACTGCAGACTATTCTTCAGCACGTTTTTCTTCACATTATGGTGGGGTGAGCTATAGAGGTATACTTTTGGAAGATTCAGAATCAGTTTAATTTTAAGATGGCCTGATTGCAATGCAAACGGAGGTAGTGTTGATTAATTATCTAACTTAAGAAGCAAACTCCTTTGAGTCGCCCTTAATTTAGCTGCTTAGATGCCGTTACTTATGTCGACAAGAAGGAACCAAAGAAAAATGTTCAACTAAATGTCAAGTCTAGTAAAACAAGAGATTTTCAGTCCAAATGGGATGCAAAAGCATATCGGCAAAATTAAATGTCCAAGAAAGTGATTAATGCTCTAGGCACTTAAAAGAGAGAAGATAAACGTGTACCAGCAGGCATGGAGTAGAAATGCTGTATCATGATGAATAGCAATTGATTCAGCGACAAGCAATATCTAACAACTTTACCGTAGGAAAAGCACCACTGCATCGGAGAGCAATGATGCACTATATTCAGCTTTATTTCAAGGTCCATTCCACAATCTCTTGTACTCTCCTTTCATACTCTTGCTTGTCATTATTGAACAGTGCAGAAGCACTTGGGTTTGCAGGGGAGTCGGTATTTGGATTGCTCAGCAAGACCTAACACACAAGTAGCGTTTACAATGTTAACATACAGATCTGTCTTGACATAATCTTTGATTAGGTAAAGATGTATGAAATTGACATAAGCTATGGGCCCTTCTGAGATGTCTAACCAACCTTTTGAGAGAGCTTCGAATTTGCTATCTAATCTTACAATATGTTTGATTCAATCAACTTGATCTTTTGTTTAAAAGGTTCATTTTGCAAATTTCAAACTTCCTCACTCGAGACTCGAAGAAGCTAAGCATAGAAGGACTTGGCAAGAATATGGGCTTATGCAGAGTAAATAAATGAATAAAAAGCATCAACAACAATTGACTTTGAGACAAACAAAACAAGATAAAAGTTTCTCCTACCTGGGCAGCCATAAGTATTTCCTTTGCTTCATAATCTGGACTCCAATCATCCTCTAAAATATTCATGCATATGGCTCCGCACGGATAAACTATTCAGTGAGAAAAGTGGATATAGTCAAAATGATTTGTTGCACATGGTAGGGCAAGATGATAAGCTATTTTGGGACATCAGGAGAAAACAAAACAATTCAATTACAGTTCACTGAACCTGACAGATACTTTTTTTCCTTTTTTTCTTTTTTTCTTTTGAAAGGAAACTTGACTGATACAACAAAGGAGCAATATACTTTGCTTATCTTAATCTGATAAAAGTAGGTTAAAAAATTTAAAATAAAAAAAATTCATTGAAATTTTGCTTATTTCTTGCTTACAGCCCTAACTCATTTCTAACCTAATATTGTACAGAAATCTCACAGAGGATTAAAAAATTTGGGATGATTTTTAAGATCAAATCCATAACTTAAAGAAAACGAGAAGGGGATGACTTTGTATAATCACAAATAATGAATAGTTTATCCAATAAACTGTCAATTTTGGTAGATCAACTAAAGAAGAAAATCTGTTTCATCTAGTTTTAGATTTATATATCAAGTTGGCAGAAGGTTTTTTTTTTTTTTTTTTTGACTATAAACCCACCCGACTCATAAACCATATCTACAATGGCTACAAATAAAAAAAAAAAGTGACTTCTCTCTCTCTTTCAAGAAAAAAAGAAAAGTGACTTAACAGAATATTTTTATTGGAGTGCACATTCTTATTTTAAGAGCATGTGAATAAAGCTTCAAAACATAAGACAGAAAACAATATGATTCAATAAACCAGATACAAATATTACAAAAAAAATGAGTGACCTTTCCACCTAACCAACTGAAAAATATATTAACAACATCCTTAGCAAGGTATCCATACAGGAGTCGTAACGCAACAAACCGTTTGGATGAAACATTGGACAAACGAAGCACACAATTGGTGAGGTATTTGGATGATCATCAAAAAATTTAATTCTAAGTTCAAAACGACCTGATAATTCAAGAAGAACAGAAAATAAGAAGAGCACTGTCAGCCACTTTGTTAGTTATTGTTGAAAAACCACTGTTAAAGGAAGATGAAATTACAAAAATACACAATAGCAAGCTTTCAAAAGAAGAAGAAGAAAGGATGAAGTGAGAGCTGGTCTTGAAGTTAAAAGGGCCGATCCCCGTGGCCCCCATATCCTATAAAAGGGATGAAGTGAGATGGAGATGGGCTCAGTCCGAAAATTTTTCTGTCAAATCGTTATATAACTTCCTGCAAGACGGGGGTGTATTAGACAAGAGTTTCATAGAGCTGTGGACGATTAGAACCTCCCTGAAAGTCAAGATCTTCGTTTGGTTAGTCTTACAAAGAAAAGTACTCACCAAGAATATCTTGCTAAAAAGGGGTTGGAACAGGAATGAGAGTTGTGTTTTTTGTCTGGATGAGCTAGAGACCGCTGGCCACCTCTTCTCGGGGTGCCATTTTACTAGAGTTGTACTACATGGACTTATACTAAACAAATCGTCGTTGTTATTATACGATTCATCTAGAAGGCTTTGGGATATGAGTCGACTGAAAGGCGGAACGCTTCGTGGAAGAGTACCTGTACTTTCGATGATCGCTACCGTATGGTAGGCCATTTGGTTGGAGAGAAACAAGAGGATTTTTGACAATTTAAAAAAAATGTTGGGCTGCCTGGTCTCTTTAGGGGCTTGTGGGAACAATTTGATCTCTCTCTCTCTCTCTCTCTCTCTCTCTCTCTCTCTCTCTCTCTCTCTCTCTCTCTCTCTCTATATATATATATATATATATATATATATTTTTTTTTTTTTGAGGCCTAGATGTCTCGCGTTGTACCCTAGTTCATTTTTTCTATGAATGAGGCTAGCATGCTACCTTAATCTCAAAAAAAAAAAAAAATTATGAAAATAGAAAGTTGCACCAAAAATTGAAATAAACAAACAAGAATTCATAGCTAATGAAAGACAATCAAACCTCAAGGATCAACTTCCATTTCAAAAAAAAAATAGAAGGGCATTTTAATAGCCTCACCTCCATGCCAAGGGGTGTCACGAAGGCTGCAGTTGAAAGACAAAGCATGTTTTAGCTAAGTGGAATGAAACCTTGGAGTAACACAGAATTGAAGATAAACTGTACGGATAATCTTCATACTATTCACTGTTGTGACTGTCCCCGAACTTTCTCTTAAACACTTTGCTCCTAAACTGCACCATATTGTACAATTCCATCCCAAAAAAAAATTGACATTATGTGACTTAGCAGGGAACTTATTTCCGACAAAAATGTCCTTTCTAAACATATATGAAGTGAACTAACAAAACTAGTCATTTTAGATAAAGGGGAAGAAAGATCATTTTACAGGAAAAACTTAAAAAGGTTTTTCTGACAGTCAGGGGTTGATATGCATTATATGAGAAAGTTCAGGGGATTGAATTGCGGCATATAAGAAAGTTCAGGGACCATCGTTAAATTAGAAGTTCAGGGACTGATATACAATATGTCAGTATAGTATAGGATTATTCATACATTTTTACCTATAATCATTAAGCTAAGAACAACTACTGTGGTCTTGGTCCTACTAATGTCTGGGGTTATCATATCATACCCTGTAATAAAAGCTTCCCAGATGAAGAGGTTGTCGTCCTGGGGCTTGCCGCTGATACCCTCAGGAGGATTCTCCACCAATTTCCTATATTCGCTCATTAGCCTCCGCCTTGCATTGTTCTCCATTTTTGTGAACTAAAATGATTAAAGTATTCAAGCCCTACAGGAGCAAGACAATTTTTTATATATATATTTTTATCTACTCAAGAAATAAAATAAAATTTATTCTTCCAATGGCATGAAATCTCTTCTCTACACCCCCTATTTGACTTCAAACCAACACTCTCAACTTTCACATAATTAAAACAATGTTAGCCTCCCAATACTAAAGAAAGAAAGATTTTTCATATGTGTAAAATGTAGTTTTCGATTTAACACTGCACATGTAAAGATTTATATATTACAATTCACCAATAGGCATTCTTGATTGGAAACTTTTTATTTTATTGATTGGAAACTTATCAATACAACAATTAGGAAATAGAGATAACGATCTGGCTAATGATTCTTGGAAAACAATGGAAACATGAATACACGACTGTTAGTGAGTCCACACCAATCAAGAGTCAATTGAGCATTGACTGTGACAGTGAGATCAAGAAGAATTTGATGAGAAATCAGGCTACAGATTCCCAAAGAAGGACAGCTTAATCATGCTCCAGAACAGAATCATAAATCCTTATATCAGACAAGACCAGCACAATTAAGAAGATGATTAACAGTTCAAAATTAGACATGCTAATTATGAATATTAATGAGTAAAATCAGCAAAAGAGATCTTATAAAATCATTCAAACCTTTAACTCTTTGGATTAAGCATAGATAATTCAAAGACTCTCAAACGGACCACAGACCTAAACAGCTACAGATTCCTAAAGAAAGAACAGCTATTAACATGCATAAAACAGAATCATACGCTTATGTCAAACTGGACAAGCATGATTCAAAAAGATAATGCTCAATTTTAAAGTTAAACATACTAGTGATACATATTTGTGCACTAAAATCATCAAAGAGGGTCTTCTCAAATCCTATTCAATTCTTTGAACACAAATAGATCAAAAACTCGTATAAGAACCACGGAGACCAAGAAATTTCGATTATCCAGCTAAAAATGCTTTACCCTAACAACACAAACGATCAAATTGGAAAACAGATAGGGTTTCTGCCTCTGAGACTCATCAGATGATCGAATCCGTGGTAAGAAGAAGCGATCTCCAGATCCGATTAAAGGAAACAGCTAAGAGAAGATGTTTACTTTCGATTCACTTTAGGTTTTCTAGTTCCTTGCGAATTGAAGCTTCGTGAGGATGATCCGAGAAGAAGCCTCGATGATGGAGAGAGAGAGAGAGAGAGAGAGAGAGAGAGAGAGAGATGGAGTTGGGGACGAGAAAGGAAGGGGAGCATATTTATACCCAAACTGAAATGTAAAGTGGCGCGGGCGAGGGAGGTAGTGACTTCTTGCAACTTAGCCCTCAAGTATTTGTGTATTTCAACCAAGTCACTCAGTTGCTGTTCATCTTGTGTATATTTGTACGGAGAGTCTTGTACTTCATGATATTTTTTACAAAATTACTGAACATTTTATGTAGGTAAACTATTTTCTCCCCAATCTTTTTTATACTTTATAATTATAATTATAATTATAATTAACACTATAAAAAAATTAAATACGTACGAATAATTATTTCAACCCTAAAAGGTATATAATATACATTCCAAATAAATATCCATCTTACACCTCTTTTGGATGCAAATCATGTTTGTATACTTGTATGTATACATAAGCGCTACATACGTATGTATGCATGTATGTATGCATGTATGTATGTATGTATGTATGCCTGCCTGCGGTGAATCGGTTGGGAAAACTCAAATGCGGCTCACTCTCCACATGGAAACCCCTTCCAAAACCCTAACCCTCTCTCTACCCCGATCCCTCCTCTAACCTCACGCGAACCCCAGAAAATCCACATCGAGCTCGATCCCGTGCTCCAATGGCCGCTCTCATGCGAGCCTCAAGGGAGGCGAGGTCGAAGCTCAGACCTCTCTCGTCGTTCTCTCAACGAATCGCGACCTGCCACGATCCTGATCCGCTTATCTCAGGTAAAGATCGCTCCTTTTGCTCCCAATCGCGGCATAATTGTAGAGAAGGTGTGGTGGATTTGAACCAGTATCCGCCGGAGAGGATTCGGAACTTCTCCATCATCGCTCATGTCGATCACGGCAAGTCGACGCTCGCCGATCGGCTTCTGGAGCTCACGGGGACCATCAAAAGGGGCCATGGCCAACCCCAGTATCTCGATAAGCTACATTTTTTTTTTTTTGAGATCAAGATAGCGTGCTACCGCTTCATTCAATGAAAGATGAACTTAGCAACAAAGTGAGACATCTGGGTCTCTCGAAAAAAAAAGAAAAAAGAAAAAAAAAAAAAAAAGAAAAAAAAAACCGGCTATGAAAGGGAACACCAGGAGTCCCATAGGCTCCACAAAGCACGGATCTCCGACACCAGATGTCGCTGCGACTGTTTTTTGTCTTCAAAAAGGCGTCGGTTCCTTTCCAGCCACAAGACCCACCAGGTGATCAGCGAGGTAGATAGATCCTTTCTCCCGATTGGACTACACTTCACAGCGAGCGCTTCCCACAGCTTTGCCGGAGCCAGACATGCCCGGACCAACGTTTTGTTCGTTAGTACGCCGGACAGGATATCCTTGGAAAACCGACAATTCACAAAATGGTGCTCCCCGGTCTCTACCTCATCTAGACAGAACGCACATCTCCCGTCCCCACTCCACCCCCTCTTTAGTAGAATCTCTGCCGTTAGGATTCTGTTCCTGAGAAGTAGCCAGCCAAAAATCCTAACCTTAAGGGGCACCCTGATAGCCCAGAGTTTGACAAAGCGTCTATCAGGCACGCCCCCGTCTTGCAGGAAAGCGTACAGGGACTTAACACTGAACCTCCCCGCAGTGTCCCACCGCCACCTAACCTCATCCGTACTCTCCAGCGTTGGGATATTGCTCAGCGCCTCCCTGAGTAAGACAATCCGTTCCCTATCCACAAGATCCCCGGGTGTGTGCCCCGCCAGAATCTTGCGCCACCTCCAACCCCTCTCGCCCCTGCACTCGTTAATCTTGCAGCTTTTGTTCCTTACTTTGTCGAAAATATCTGCGTGGGCGATCCTGAGCGGTGTCTCTCCAAGCCAGATGTCGTTCCAGAACTCCACTTTGGTCCCATTTCCTAAGGCGTAGGACAGGCCACACTTAAAGACATTCCTTGTCTTAAGGACATGTACAGCAGAAATTGGGAATAAAGATCATATTTTGATCTGTTTCTATTTAGTGCTTTTAATCAGGGCACTTATTATCTGTTTGAGATTTAATTGTGCTGTGGCAAGAAAAGTAGGTTAAATGGTTGTCTTATTCTTCAATATTAGTTGATTGGAGTGGTGGAGCACGAACGATCCGTAATTATATAGGTTTGGGTGCCTGCTTAACCATTTTAGAATAACTTCTCTACTCGAGAAGTAGAACCCAGATGTTTGGCAAAACATAAGTTTGAATATTCCGCTTGTAAGAGGAAGCTAAAATGGTTTTCCAAAACACAAGCTTTAATTTGAAACTTGTACTTCTATGCATTTGCACCGAGGTTTGTGTTATAAATTTGTGTTTGGCTTTGTAATTATAGGTGGAAAGAGAAGGGGGGATCACAGTTAAGGCGCAAACAGCAACCATGTTCCACAGACACACCATTGGCGGCACTAATTCTTCTGATAAACAAGACTCCCCGAGTTTTCTTCTAAATCTCATCGACACTCCAGGTCATGTGGACTTCAGCTACGAGGTCTCAAGATCCCTTGCGGCTTGCCAGGGTGCCCATTTAGTGGCTGATGCTGCCCAAGGAGTCCACCAAGCACAAACAGTGGCTGATTTTCATCTTGCATTCGAGTCGAACCTAACCGTAATCCCTGTAATTAACAAAATTGATCAGCCTACTGCTGATCCCGATCTTGTTAAATCTCAATTAAAGTCTCTATTTGATCTTGATCCTGAAGAAATGCTGTATCATGATGAATAGCAATTGATTCAGCGACAAGCAATATCTAACAACTTTACCGCAGGAAAAGCACCACAGCATCGGAGAGCAATGATGCACTATATTCAGCTTTATAGCAAGCTCCATTCCGCAATCTCTTGTACTCTCCTTTCATACTCTTGCTTGTCATTATCGAACAGTTTAGAAGCACTTGGGTTTGCAGGGGAGTCAGTATTTGGATTGCTCAGCAAGAACTAACACACAAGTGGCGTTTACAATGTTAACATACAGATCTGTCATGACATAATCTTTGATTAGGTAAAGATGTATGAAATTGACATAAGCTATGGACCCTTCTGAGATGTCTAACCAACCTTTTGAGAGAGCTTTGAATTTGCTATCTAATCTTTCAATATTGTTTGATTCAATCAACTTGATCTTTTGTTTAAATGGTTCATTTTGTACATTTCAAACTTCCTCACTCGAGACTCGAAGAAGCTAAGCATAGAAGGACTTGGCAAGAATATGGGCTTATGCAGAGTAAATAAATGAATAAAAAGCATCAACAACAATTGACTTTGAGACAAACAAAACAAGATAAAAGTTTCTCCTACCTGGACAGCCATAAGTATTCCCTTTGCTTCATAATCTGGACTCCAATCATCCTCTAAAATATTCAAGCATACGACTCCGGACGGAAAAACTATTCAGTGAGAAAAGTGGATATAATCAAAATGATTTGTTGCACATGGTAGGGCAAGATGATTAGCTATTTTGGGACATCAGGAGAAAGCAAAACAATTCAATTACAGTTTACTGAACCTGACAGATATTTTTATTTCCTTTTTTTTTGTTTTTTTGAAAGGAAACTTGACTGATATAACAAAGGAGTAATATACTTTGCTTATCTTAATCTGATAAAAGTAGGTTAAAAAAATTAAAATAAAAAAACTCATTGAAATTTTGCTTATTTCTTGCTTACAAACCCTAACTCATTTCTAAATTAATATTTTACAGAAATCTCACAGAGGATTAAAAAATTTGGGATGATTGTTAATTTCAAATGCATAACCTTCAAGAAAACAAGCGGGGGATGACTTTGTATAATCACAAATAATGAATAGTTTATCCAATAAACTGTCAATTTTGGTAGATCAACTATAGAAGAAAATCTGTTTCATCTAGTTTTAGATTTATCTATCAAGTTGCAACGTAGATGTTCAAATATAGAATCAATGTGATGTGTTAACTCATTCCAATGAAGCTTTATATTCAAGCTCAATAATAATCCCAATTTTTTATTCTATTTTAGAGAATGGCGAAATGCGGGGCTAGGGCTAAAATCGATGCCATCTATTATTCAGATCAATAATTGACACTCAGATTAAGTTGCAAGAAGTTTTTTTTAGGGGCAATTTCCTACATACCCCTAAAAATTTTTCTGTTTTCAGATTTACCCTTCTTAGAAGGCTAATATTAAAACTACCCTTATTACGCTCCAACTTCTTTCCAAAATACCCCTGAAGTTAAACTCTGTTAGTGTACCGTTTGAAACTGCCGTTATCTGTGTGTAATTATTATTTTGCCCTTTCAAATATATCCTAAACCCTAAAACTCTAAACCCCTAAACCCTAAAACCCTAAAAAACCCTAAACCCTAAACCCTAAAACCCTAAACCCTAAACCCTAAACCCTAGAACCCTAAAAAATCCTAAACCCTAAACCCTAAAACCCTAAACCCTAAAACCCTAAAAAATCCTAAACCCTAAACTCTAAAACCCTAAAAAACCCTAAACCCTAAACCCTAAACCCTAGAACCCTAAAAAACCCTAAACCCTAAACCCTAAAACCCTAAACCCTAAACCCTAAAACCCTAAAAAATCCTAAACCCTAAACCCTAAACCCTAAACCAGGGCAAAATAGGTATATCTGATAGTTTTCAACTCCGATTATTATTTAACTCTAGTTTAACCCTAGTTAACTTAACAAAGGGAAACTGTAGGGGTATTTTTAATAACGGTGGAACGTATGAAGGGTATATTGGAAAGAAAAAAATAAGAGGGGTAAATCAGATATTTCTTCATATTTCAGGGGTACACAGGCAATTATCCCTTTTTTTTTATATTTATTTAGCATACATAAATAAGTGATTCAAAATATGAGACAGAAGTTTTTTTTTAAATGACTATAAACCCACCCCACTTGTAAACCATATATACAATGGCTACAAATAACAAAAAAGTGACTTAACATAATATTTTTATTGAAGTGTACATTCTCATTTTAAGTGCATGTGAATAAAGCTTCAAAACAGAAGGCAGAAAACAATATGATTCAATAAACCAGATACAAATATTATAAAAAAAATGAGTTACCTTTCCACCTAACCAACTGAAAAATATATTAACAATAAGCAATGCTACATGTACACCCCGAAGGGATGTACATCATACATCTCCACCATTTTAATGGTGGCGATATTTTTTATGGGTCACATCAAGTGACCCATCATCACACCCCCACCCTTAGATGGGTGGGGGTGTGAGATGTACACCCCTTACGGATGTACACATAGCATTTTCCATTAACAATATCCCTAGCAAGGTATCCATACAGGAGTCATAGCGCAACAAACCGTTTGGATGAAACATTGGACAAACGAAGCACACAAATGGTGAGGAATTCGGATGATTATGAGAAAATTGAATTCTAAGTTCAAAACGACCTGATAATTCAAGAAGAACAGAAAACAAGAAAAGCACCGTCAGCCACTTTGTTAGCTACTACTGAAAAAGCACTGTTAAAGGAAGATGAAATTACAAAAATATACAATAGCAAGCTTTCAAAAACAAAAAGAAAAGAAATTACAAAAAAAGTTGCACCAAAAATTGAAATAAACAAACAAGAATTCATAGCTAATGAAAGACAATCAAGCCTCAAGGATCAACTTCCATTTCAGAAAAAAAAAAAAAAGAAGGGCATTTTAATAGCCTCACCTTCGTGCCAAGGGGTGTCATGAAGGCTGCAGTTGAAAGACAGAGCATGTTTTAGCTAAGTGGAATGAAACCTTGGAGTAACACAGAACTGAAGATAAACTGTACGGATAGTCTTCATACTATTCACTATTGTGACTTTCCCCAAACTTTCGCTTAAACACTTTGCTCCTGAACTGCACCATATTGTTCAATTCCATCCCAAAAAAAAATTGATATTATGTGACTTTACAGGGAACTTGTTTCCTATAAAAATGACCTTTCTAAACACATATGAAGTGAACTAAAACAACTAGTCATTTTAGATAAAGGGGAAGAAAGATCATTTTACAGGAAAAACTAAAAGGTTTTTCTGACAGTCAGGGGTTGATATGCATTATATGAGAAAGTTCAGGGGATTGAATTGCGGCATATAAGAAAGTTCAGGGACAATCGTTAAATTAGAAATTCAGGGACTGATATACAATATGTCAGTATAGTATAGGATTAATCATACATTTTTACCTATAATCATTAAGCTAAGAACAACTACTGTGGTCTTGGTCCTACTAATGTCTGGGGTTATCATATCATACCCTGTAATAAAAGCTTCCCAGATGAAGAGGTTGTCGTCCTGGGGCTTGCCGCTGATACCCTCAGGAGGATTCTCAACCAATTTCCTATATTCGCTCATTAGCCTCTCCATTGCATTGTTCTTCATTTTTGTGAACTAAAATGATTCAAGTATTCAATCCCTACAGGAGCAAGACAATTTTTTATATATGTATTTTTATCTACTCAAGAAATAAAATAAAATTTATTCTTCCAAAGGCATGAAATCTCTTCTCTACACCCCCTATTTGACTTCAAACCAACACTCGCAACTTTCACATAATTAAAACAATGTTAGCCTCCCAATACTAAAGAAAGATTTTTCATATGTGTAAAATGTAGTTTTCGATTTAACACTGCACATGTAAAGATTTATATTTACAATTCACGAATAGGCATTCTTGATTGGAAACTTATCAATACAACAATTAGGAAATAGAGATAAAGATCTGGCTAATGATTCTTGGAAAACAATGGAAACATGAATACACGACTGTTAGTGAGTCCACACCAATCAAGAGTCAATTGAGCATTGACTGTGACAGTGAGATCAAGAAGAATTTGATGAGAAATCAGGCTACAGATTCCCAAAGAAGGACAGCTTAATCATGCTCCAGAACAGAATCATAAATCCTTATATCAGACAAGACCAGCACGATTAAGAAGATGATTAACAGTTCAAAATTAGACATGCTAATTATGAATATTAATGAGTAAAATCAGCAAAAGAGATCTTATAAAATCATTCAAACCTTTAACTCTTTGGATTAAGCATAGATAATTCAAAGACTCTCAAACGGACCACAGACCTAAACAGCTACAGATTCCTAAAGAAAGAACAGCTATTAACATGCATAAAACAGAATCATACGCTTATGTCAAACTGGACAAGCATGATTCAAAAAAAAAATGCGCAATTTTAAAGTTAAACATACCAGTGATACATATTTGTGCACTAAAATCATCAAAGGGGGTCTTCTCAAATCCTATTCAAATCTTTGAACACAAATAAATCAAAAACTCGTATAAGAACCACGGAGACCTAGAAATTTCGGTTATCCAGCTGAAAATGCTTTACCCTAACAACACAAACGATCAAATTGGAAAATAGATAGGGTTTCTCCCCCTGAGATTCATCAGATGATCGAATCCGTGGTAAGAAGAAGCGATCACCAGATCCGATTAAAGGAAACAGCTAAGAGAAGATGTTTACCTTCGATTCACTTTAGGTTTTCTAGTTCCTTGCGAATTGAAGCTTCGTGAGGATGATCCGAGAAGAAGCCTCGATGATGGAGAGAGAGTAAGAGAGAGAGAGAGAGAGAGAGAGAGAGAGAGAGAGAGAGATGGAGTTGGGGACGAGAAACGAAGGGGAGTATATTTATACCCAAACTGAAATGTGAAGGGGCGCGGGCGAGGGAGGTAGTGACTTTTTGCAACTTAGACCTCAAGTATTTGTGTATTTCAACCAAGTCACTCGGTTATTGTTCATCTTGTGTATATTTGTATGGATAGTCCTGTACTTCATGATATTTTTGACAAAATTACTGAGCATTTCATATAGGTAAACTGTTTTCCTCCCAACCTTTTTTACACTTTGTAAGTATAATTATAATTATAATTAAATTAAATTAGCACTACGAAGGAATCAAATGCGTACAAATAACTATTTCAACCCTAAAATATTAATTTTTAAAAATAATTATAAAATATTTAGTATCATAATTTCTGTTACGACTACAAAAAAAATTTATTGTAAATTTTTCTAAATTTCTACTTAATTAATAATATTTTATTATATAACAACAAAAAAATATATTTTTAATTTTTGAAGATCGTCATAATTATTTATATAATAGGCTAAACATATTTTTATACTTAATTTATATATATAATCTTATAGATTTTTAAAAATATTACTTTATGTTTATACTAATAAAAAAATAATTATTTTTATAGATAAACATATGATTGATGCCGATTAGAGAACCTCTATCTTCTTTTGCTATAAAAAAAAAAAAAAAAAAACTTAAAAACCTCCGCAGTAGGAAAATAAATACTCAAATAGGACTTGAGTGCAAATCATAATTGTTGGATGGTATATGTTTGTATACTTGTATGTATACATAAGCACTACATACATACGTACGTATGCCTGCATGCGGTGCATCAGTTGGGAAAACTCAAATGCGTCTCACTCTCCACATGGAAACCCCTTCCAAAACCCTAACCCTCTCTCTCCCCCGATCCATCTTCTAACCTCCCGCGAACCCCAGAAAATCCACATCAAGCTCGATCCCGTGCTCCAATGGCCGCTCTCATGCGAGCCTCAAGGGAGGCGAGGTCGAAGCTCCGATCCCTCTCGTCGATCTCTCAACGAATCGCGACCTGTCACGATCCTGATCCGCTTATCTCAGGTAAAGATCGCTCCTTTTGCTCCCAATCTCGGCATAATTGTAGAGAAGGTGTGGTGGATTTGAGCCAGTATCCGCCGGAGAGGATTCGGAACTTCTCCATCATCGCTCATGTCGATCACGGCAAGTCGACGCTCGCCGATCGGCTTCTGGAGCTCACGGGGACCATCAAAAGGGGCCATGGCCAACCCCAGTATCTCGATAAGCTACAGGTACAGCAGAAATTGCGAATAAAGATCGTATTTTTATCTGTTTCTATTTAGTGCTTTTGATCAGGGCACTTATTATCTGTTTGAGATTTAATTGTGCCGTGGCAAGAGAAGTAGGTTAAATGGTTGTCTTATTCTTCAATACTAGTTGATTGGAGTGGTGGAGCAAGAAATATCCGTAATTATATAGGTTTTCTCTGCTTTCTAGTTGAGAAGTAGAACCCAGATGTTTGGCAAAACATAAGTTTGAATATTCCGCTTGTAAGAGGAAGCTAAAATGGTTTTCCAAAACACAAGCTTTAATTTGAAACTTGTACTTCTATGCATTTGCACTGAGGTTTGTGTTATAAATTTGTGTTTGGCTTTGTAATTATAGGTGGAAAGAGAAAGGGGGATCACAGTTAAGGCGCAAACAGCAACCATGTTCCACAGACACACTATTGGTGGCACTAATTCTTCTGATAAACAAGACTCCCCGAGTTTTCTTCTAAATCTCATCGACACTCCAGGTCATGTGGACTTCAGCTACGAGGTCTCAAGATCCCTTGCGGCTTGCCAGGGTGCCCTTTTAGTAGTTGATGCTGCCCAAGGAGTCCAAGCACAAACAGTGGCTAATTTTCATCTTGCATTCGAGTCGAACCTAACCGTTATCCCTGTAATTAACAAAATTGATCAGCCTACTGCTGATCCCGATCGTGTTAAATCTCAATTAATGTCTCTATTTGATCTTGATCCTGAAGATGCTCTTCTCACTTCTGCGAAGACCGGTAAAGGCCTCGACCAAGTCCTACCCGCTGTTATAGAGCGAATACCTTCTCCAGATGGAAAGCGTGATTCACCTTTACGGATGCTTTTATTAGATTCTTACTATGATGAATATAAAGGAGTGATCTGCCATGTCGCTGTTGTTGATGGCGCTCTTCGAAAAGGCGAAAAGATTGGTTCAGTTGCAACCTCACAGACTTATGAGGTTCTAGATGTGGGTATAATGCACCCAGAACTTACCTCGACTGGAGTTCTATTCACCGGACAAGTTGGTTATGTTGTAAGTGGTATGCGTTCAACAAAAGAGGCACGTGTTGGCGATACGCTTTACCATGCCAAGTTCACAGTAAACCCGCTCCCAGGTGCGACACTGTTGCATCTTATTGATTTTTGAAGTTACGATTAATTACAAAGTTAGGTACTGAACTTTGACCCTTGATTTCAATTCCATCCCTATAGTTTCAATTGCACCAGTTTAGCCTTTGATGCCATCTGAAGTAGTGCCATGTCAGCACAACTGTCAGACTTAGTTAAAGTCAAAAACATTAAGGGCAAAATTAATCAGAGAAAATTTTCAGGGTTCAAATTTAAACAGAGATCGAACTACAGGGACCAAGCTGAAGCTCTGAAGATATTGAATTCGGGGTCAAATTTAGGCACTTTAGTCTTACAATCACAAATACGAGTCATGTTTAAGTAAACTAAATTTGTAGTTAACCCTTGAAATCAAGTTTTTTTTTTTTTTTTGGAATCTTCATTTCTTAAGAAATCTGATACAATTCTAGCATAACCAGTAAAATTCAGTATCTTTATGGGATTTGTCTGGTAAATCAAGGGAGTTTGTAGCACTTAGTTACAATAAGTCTTTCAGGTTTCAAGCCTGCGAAGCATATGGTGTTCTCTGGTCTCTATCCGGCTGATGGATCTGATTTTGATGCTCTTAACCATGCAATAGAGAGACTGACATGCAATGATGCAAGTGTATCAGTCATGAAAGAGACTAGTACTGCACTAGGCATGGGATTTAGGTACTTTTCTCCTACATGTAATGTACCATTTAGTTTCTTTTTTTTTCGTTGTTGTACTTCCACCTATAGATTTTGCCTACGAGTGTCATATCTTCTCATCTCATGGGCAGGTGTGGCTTCCTGGGTCTGCTTCACATGGATGTCTTTCATCAACGGCTTGAACAAGTATAGTATCTCTTTCTCTGCTTGTCTTCTGTTTGTTCTTGATTTTGGAAACCTTGCTGTTATTTAACCAGTATATTCATTGATCAAACCTCTGTTCCATTATCTAATCTCTATTTTCATTGATTCGACATTTTCCCAAATTCATCTAATCTAATAACTGTGTAAATCAAATTAGGACTTGCAACTAACCATTCCTTGGCATCTTTTGTTACTGTGTGTATAATATAGGAATATGGAGCTCGAGTAATATCTACGATACCAACTGTGCCGTATATTTTTGAGTATGCAGATGAAAGGTACGATTTACTGTGTAATATTGTATTAGCAACCTACAAATTTAATTATTTCATCCAATTCTACTTTCCTTCTTCAGTAAAATACAAGTCCAGAATCCTGCTGCACTGGCTTCAAATCCTGGAAAGCGTGTAACTGCTTGTTGGGAACCGTCTGTTATTGCGACTATTATTATTCCTAGTGAGTAAGCTCTGCTTCCTTATTCTTCTACTCTTCAAGACTTCCTCTGATGCATGCTATTTGCTTTTCTTAGATGACCATTTCGAGTTTTATCATATGTAACTATTCCATACATATTCAGGTATGTGGGACCTGTTATTACACTTTGTTCAGAAAGAAGAGGAGAGCAGCTAGAATATTCGTTCATTGACAGGTAATATTTGTTGAAGACAAATGGATATTGATTTCGTTTACTTATGTGCTCTTTTTTATTTGGTAATTCATTATGACTTGCAGTCAACGGGCTCTTATGAAATATCGGTTACCACTGAGGGAAATTATTGTGGACTTCTACAATGAATTGAAAAGTATAACATCTGGATATGCCACCTTTGATTATGAAGATTCTGAGTAAGTCTTTGCTTACACTCTAAACCCGCCTGTTTGTATAGAAGTGACATTCATATTCTCAACTATGTTGAGTGTTATTCTTGTTTATTGATTTTTCTTTTTTTCCCTTTGTGTGGTCTTACTGATTAGCGACTCGTGAAATCTTAACTCCCGAAACCTCATGTTTATAAGATATGCATCATTTAATGAAGCAGCAATATATTCTAAAAATCATAGAATTGTCAATAGTTTTTCTAATGTCTGTTGTATCTTGACATTTTACTTTTTTTATATCACTTGGCAGGTACCTAAAATCAGATCTGGTAAAACTGGACGTCCTCCTCAATGGCCAACCTGTCGATGCTATGGCAACTATAGTTCATAATCTGAAGGCGCAAAGGACTGGCCGTGAATTGGTGGATAAACTTAAGAAGTTGATAGACAGGCAAATGTTTGAGATAACCATACAAGCGGCAATTGGTTCCAAAGTTGTTGCCAGGGAAACGTAAGACACTAACACACCTTATAGATTGATATTGGAAATTTTTGTGGTAAACCTAGAAAATTTTCCTTTTCACTTAGGGGAAAAAAACAGAAAGGAATATCTTTATGTTATCTATTCTGCATCTTACAGTCTCTCAGCAATGAGAAAGAATGTTCTAGCAAAATGCTATGGCGGTGATGTCACTCGGAAGAAGAAGCTTTTGGAAAAGCAAAAGGAAGGGAAGAAACGCATGAAGCGCATAGGCTCTGTCGATATACCACAAGAAGCATTTCATGAGCTGTTCAAGATCTCTTAAATGTAAAGTAGGTGAGTTTGCGAATTGCTACTTGAAGAAGTTCCTGTCTTTGTATTTGGGAGAAATTATTGCCCGGATGTGCTCCACTACATCCAGCCATACACCGGACAGTTGATCTGCCATCCATTCCAATCTAAAATTATGATCTTTAGGAGTGATGGGGATGGACAGTAGAGATTTGATCATTTGAATGGAGGGGGGATCACTAGGTAGTTCGTGGCTGATGCGGTGAAGTAATATTTTCTGCCTTGTGATTTGAGCGATAAAGTAGCATTTAGTTTCTAAACCTGAAAAGATTATTCTAGAATTATAATTTTAGCTTGGTGGATCTTCATGACCTCCATGGGCAGCTGTGTTAACTACTATTATACAAAGTGCCTATTGAACTGTTTCTCTACTCCGAGGAGTAGATGTGAGGAATTTGGGAAACAAAAGCCATGGCATGGAGTATCTACCATGCAGGGAGGCTAAATGGATTTTTTTGTTATTCAAAAATTAGAAGCTCTAATTTAAAATTTTTATATTTTTTATGGCGAAAAGCTGGTGGACAGTTTCAGCAAAGAGCAATGAATGCTTCTTCTAACAGTTCTAACAGTATTTCTGCAGAAGCTCCAGCATTTATATTTAAGATGTGTTATATTATTTGGTTAAAATCTTAGATTAAAATCTTAGATGATGGTAATGTCGGATGATTATGAACTCAGGCCTTTGTGCTAACAACATATTTGTCTATTCGCTCAGGGACATCGCAATGAGAAAAGGTCTCCTCTCAAGATGCAGCTGAATATGTCACCTAAATGCATCAGTCTATTACAAGTTTAAAGGAAATATGAGTACGGCAGGGGGCTGCATCGATGATCTACGACAACAACAACAACCTGATGAACCATGTGACATCTATTAGAACACTTATCATCATTATATTCTTTCAACGAGTTGGTCATCAATAATTTTGTTTCGCCTAAATGAAATGAACAAAAGCAACTTTGATGTTAGCAGCACTTTGTAACATGATCTTAATTTTACCTGGAGGGTGGATAAACCACTTCACATTAGCAGATATTTGACTACTGATTATGTAATTGTGATTGCTATACGCATGTCATCAACCTATTATTCTTCAGGAGTGATAGCATGTTAAGACAAACTGTCTTAAAAGCCATTAGAATATGCAGTACTTATCTTAAATTTCTATCCCAAAAATAAGAGGGGGAAAAAAAAGAGTACAGAACGGTCATCAAGGAACCACGAGCGCACAGGGCATTACAGCAGAACTTTGTTGTAAGTACAAGCTTAATGCAATAATAAATATTAAAAAATAAAAATAAAAGAAAAAGATGGACCAATCATCTACAAGCCAAAAATAAAAACACAGATACGACTCAGTCCACCAGAACGAGTACCAACCACCAGTCATCTTCGACCCACCATGCACACAAAAAGGAAAAGGAAAAAGGGGAGGACAGATAGTATTAAAATAAAACCTGAAACTCTCAGATGACCCTAAAAAATGAAAAACATAGACCTCTAATTAAGTGAACGATCTAGCTTGTATCATGGCTAATCCCCAAAACTTTTTCTTCTTCTTCTTCTTCTTCTTCTTCTTTTTTTTTTTTTTTGTAAAGGCCAAGCAATATCAAGATCAATCCAAGCTAAAGATAAATGAACTCTAAACTGCAAGTTTCAGTCATTCAAGGATAATGAGCCGAGCTGATCGACTGCATCTGAGCCCGGAACATGAGCTTGCTGTAGAACTTGCATAGCTTCTCCGACTTTGCTCTGAAGATCAGCGGGCGATTCTATGAGGTGGAGTACCTCGGTTTGATCCATCTCGAGCAGCATACCCGTAACTTTACCAGCTTGCTCTCGCTCTATTCTTTCAACGAGTGGGTACAATTGCTCACCCAGAATCTGTAAAATTCATATACAATAGAAATAGCATGATTAGATGAGCTAAAACGTTCAGATAGTTTTTTCACCATGAAGAATTTGATGAACTTAACAAGCAAACCTCCAGATCATATTAAAAGGACGCAAATTGTGCATCTCTCTAATAATGACAAAAGCCTGTGGCTTCTATATATAGATAGAAAGTGCTGTCTGAGAGCCGCTCAAAACAGCCTTCGGAGCCTTTTCATTAAAGTTTCTGTAATAGCTTCCTACCGAAGCTAAAAGCAGGAGTTTCAAATAAAACCTTCTTCTTTAGAGGCCAGAGAACTCATCTCGGAACCCTAAAACACTAGTTTGGACGAACATCCCACGGCTACTTCTTCAGTAGCAAGGCTATGCAATGAACAAGCTAAACCGGAATTACGTAACAGACTGCATGTGCCAATACTTTGCAGGAAGTATAAACAAATCATACAAGGGACAACTTGACAAGTAAAAAGTATGTTTAGCTAAATTCTTACGATGCGTTGTTGCTCGGAAGAAGAAGAAGCTAAAGCAGAGGCAAGAGCAGTGATTGGAATTGGCGAAGGCCGGATAGCATCCATCTGGGCGACATGCATACTGCTGGGATCAAGTGGCAAAGGCATCATCGGACCCATCAGACCTTGGGGCTGCATTGTTGGGTCCATCCCATTGCGACCACTTTGCATATATCTAAAGCCTTGATTAGTGTTGCGCTGAACCAGCTGAATTCCCAAGTTAAAGGAAAAATACATGTTAAAAAGTATCGCTTGAAAATAGTCTAGCGCTTAATGAATCAATTACTAAGAAAAATATCATTCTAGTTCTTCTCTTTTCGGTTAGATTTAGAAAAAGGGTCAATACAGAGTTGGCTAAACAACTAGGATAAATGAAAGAAAAACCTTAACACCTGACGAACAAGGCACAAATTAATTTGATATAACAAATTTACTAAAAGTAAGACTAATGTTTCAAAACACAAGAACGGGAATACTAAATGCTTTCAGGGAGGTCTGGGTGACTTCTAACTTTTAATTTGTGTGCAAAAACAATGCAGTTATATCCTGAATTGCATATGCAAATGTGATACTTAGGGAACAATGCGAATCAAGAGAAAAATTACAATGAATATCAATCAAAATTCAAGCAATTACTAAGAATTCGGAAAGACCACTAAACAGTTCATTATACCACAAGGTATTATGGTACCACATTCACACACACATAAGAACAGATGGAATGAAGACTGAAACTGATCAATTTTGGCAGCAGCATCAAAAGCGCCCAAACTAGCTCAATCGAACAGGTTGTTCCACCTATAATGATCTTATGTCCAAGCAAGCCCGCATATAGACATAACAAATAACTTAAGTTCATGGCATTTGCCTTAGCAGAAACTTTAATGTCATGAGTTAAACATCAGATAAACAGAAAATATATATTAGAAAGTACAAGTAAAAAAACAAGGAAGTCATGTTCAATAAGCAATGGCATACCTGCTGCTGCTGCTGCTGCTGCTGTTGCATCTGCTGACGCCTCACACCAATCCTCTGACCAGCTTGTCCTTGCCTCTGAACATTATAAGGCATCATGAAATTGGGGGTGCGCATCCCTGGAATAAGTTGCTGTTGGAAGCCGTAGCCTGCAGGTTGGGGTGGGATCAGACTGGGGGCCCCCTGGCCAAAATAGAGCTGCTGAGGGGGGGCAAGCCTAGGGGGACCGGGGTGGTAACCCGGCATAGAAGGCACGGGTGTCATTGCCCCTTGCGCATTAAGGTGAGCAAAATGGGCCTGCCAAATCACAGTGTAAACAAATCATTTTGACATCAAAGCTATGACAAAGCTCACAGAACAAGAGCAGTTGTACAATCACAATACCAGAACAAGGCATCTTAAACTGAATTGGGAGTTAGTGAATTCCATACTTCAAAAAGGTAATTAACTGATTAATACGATGGCCAGAGAAGACTATAGTCGCATGGATGAAAATTAAGAGGATAAGCAAATTCAAGGAGCAAAAGAAAAGATGATCATCATCATTTTGGAGTAGGGAATTATGAGCACACCAAATAGAACAAGAAGAATTTCTGAATAGGGAAGACAGACATGTAAACCAAATTTAATGCCAAATCGGCATCAATCTCATAATAATGTGAGAATAATAGAATGATAGGTTATAATAAAGTGAGAATAATAGAAGGGTAGGGAAATAGGAATGCAAGAGATGAATCACACAAAAAAGAAGAATAACAAGACTAATTAGAAATTAAGTGCAAAAGAAGCCTTAAATTAGTCACATAGACCATTCTGACCACACTATAATTTAATATTAAGCAAACTTACAAAGGATGATTCAGAAAAGGAAAAAAAAAGAAGAAGAAAACACCATTTGCAAGAAAAGAGCTTCATCCAAAGTGAATCATAATACATAAGATGACATAATGGAACTGAAAAGAAAAGTACTGGCTCAAGAATGTACTGCACCTAACCAATGCACAAAGTACCAGTGACCCATTAATGAATTAGATGAGAAGAAAAAGGACATTTCACGCACCTGCAACTTTGCCCTTCTTTCCTCCTTACTCTGTGCCAGAGCTACGTACAATGGTTTCCTTCTAACCATTTTCCCATTCATTTCATTTATCTAAAGAAAGTTTTACAACGCAGTCATCTCATTAATGAAAAGTCATTCATCTCTACAATGTTACAAAACAAGGTTCAAAATTGCAAGTGAATAAAAGATGAAATCAGTAATTAATAGTAACAACCCACTTACAGCATGGATAGCCTCTTCTGCCGATGAAAATGCCACAAATCCTGACCCCTTGCTCTGCCCTTGTGAGTCAACCATGACCTAAAAGAGTACAAGATAACGTAGATAACCCTATATCACAATCATTAAGACAGAGAAAGTAGAAGCTAAAATACAGCAGTTTGCATAGGGGTTACCTTGGAGGAAATTACAGTGCCAAACTCAGAAAATATGTTCCTAAGTTGTGCATCATCAATATTCTCATCAAGATTCTTTACATACAAATTACGTCCTCGAAGTTTTTCAAGTCTTCCACTTCGCTCCTGCTCATACTTGGCCTTCAGTTCAGCTTCCCTTTCACCTTTTTTCTGAGCTCTTCCAACATACAAAACTTTATCATTTATCGTTTTTCCATTGAGGTTTTCAACAGCAGTAGCAGCAGCTTCTGCTTTATCAAAATTTACAAAACCAAAACCCCTTGAATTTCCAGCTGCATCTCTCATGACTATGGCACTGGTGATATCTCCAAAACTTTTGAATTCCCTTAACAGGTCATCATCAGTAAATGTGTCTGGCAAGTTCTTTACATATACATTAGTAAATTTAATTGATCCATTTGCTTTATCTCTCTCTTGATGACGGATAAATAGACCAACATAAACCTTCCTATCATTCATCAACATCCCATTAAGTTTGTTGATGGCATTTTCAGCTGCTTCATCACGGTCAAACTGCACGAAGCCATATCCTTTTGATTGGCCATTAATATCGGTTGCCACCTTACAGGAAAGGACAGTACCAAAAGATGCAAATGTTTCATGCAGAGATTTGTTATCAATGGCAGGGTCAAGATTCTTTATAAATATATTAGCTTGACCACTCTTTCGGATGCTAGGATCTCTGTGTGAGAACATGATCCTGATAGGTTTCCCATGAATGGGAGTGAAATTCAAGATCTCCATTGCATTTTTAGCTGCAAAAAAAGGGGGGGCAGAGGGAAATAAATCATCATGTACTATGAGCACAGAATTCCATACGTAAAACTTCTCACTAAATAGTAGTGGCAGCACAAAGAGGTTAGCGCACAAAATTAAATGTTCACTGTTCAGGCTACCTAGTAAGCATTAATAAACAGCCAAATTAATATCATTGCTTATATTTTATAATTCATTATCTTAAAGAGAGTTATACTAAAAAAGACCTAAAATTATAACTTTTAACATACTTGGGATTCTCATGTAGTTGGGTAAAAACTTTAAACAATGGGAGCCATGTAAAACCAGATCCTTGAATTTTAGCTAACTTCAACCAAGATATCAAGGTCACCACTTTATTTTGCAAGCGAATATTCGACGAATTCTAAGCAGATCACAAGTCTCGATGCAGAAGGTATCTCTTGAAATCTCCATCATGACAAACATAAGTGCAAAAAAATAGTCAATCCGAGAAGCAACGAATGAACTTAGATTTACCAAAGCAGGCATTAAAAATAAAACTTTTTTAATTTTTTTTTTAAAAAAAACAACAACAACAGGCAACGGATGAACTTAAATTTACCAAAACAGACATTAAAAATGAATTTGCAGTAAAAAGGCAAACAACACCTGTTTACTCTTTTTCTCCTGGCTACAGAAATAATACATACAAAGATCAACAGAGAAACTTCTAAGGAGTAAAAATCGAAAACAGGCAAAAGAAAACGATTTTTCTTAATGGAATCGATCCAACAGATAAATTTTGTGATCAATCTCTAAATAACACCGCAATGCAACAATAACAAGTACCATCAACGCTCATAACTTAAGCAAGAAAAGCAGGGAACGAAGTGGAAATCTACTAAAAGAGAAGGGTGATCCCGATCGATTATACCATCTTGCATGGTGTGGAAATTGACATAGGCGTATCCGAGGGAGAACCTCCGGATTTGATCCCTGCAAACCCTAACGGAGGCGACGGGGGCGACGGGGTTGAATAGTTCGTAGAGCTGCGACTCCGTGATCCCGCGATCGAGGTCACCGACGTAGAGCGACGCGTTCCCGAACGCCGAGGCGGCGGCGCCCTGCTGCGACGGCCCCGGCGACATCTGCGGCGGCGGCGGCGCCACCGGGAGCTGGAAAGCCGAGGAGAGGCTCGCCATTGCCGCGGGAGTCGAGAGCTGGGGCGATCGAGGGCGCGATCGAAGAAGATACTCCCGAAACCCTAATCGCACTGGATCTAATCCCTTCTCTAGGGTTTTTTTCCCCTCTTCTGGGTAGCTTTGGGGAATTCGCGAGACGCTAGTAGACGCGCAAGAGGCGACGCACAAGAGAGGAAACGTTCTATATAGGGACGGTGGGGGAGGAGAGAACGCAGAGCGAGGGGTAACTTTTTTTTATGCGGACTCACCCAACGTGCGCGCTCGATCCAAGCGTTGAGATTTTCACGTCTCAATCACAGCCGTCCAAATTCGACGGTTGAGACCAGTAGACGCCGCATCCGACGGTCGGATCACCCTCGCACCGTGGGTTTGTACGGACGGTAGGCCCGTGCGGAGAGGTTGGTCGGGATTTGGCACGTGCTCGTGGTGAAGTGGACTGCAGATAGCGTCCGTGTATGGGTGGCTGCACCAAAATCGACTCGGATTTGGATTTATTTACGGGAATGCCAGTAGGATTCCGAGCGAGTGCGGAGGCTAATTTCGTAAGTTCGCGGGGTTTTCGGTTTCTTTCCGTTACGAAGTGCGGTGTCGTCACCGCACAATGCAAGTTCGCCAAATCGAACGAGCCGTTTTATAATTAATTTGAGGCGGTAAGTGTACCGATGATTAACGAGAATATACTTCGACTCGGTTGTTTTAACCTGGAAAGATACGATGATGTGGACCGAGTCGGTACCGGTTGGACCGGAAATGTCCCGGAACGGGCCGGTCTAACTCGGTTGGACCGGACCCGGTATGCATGCATGCATGATCTTGTAGACTTTTAGATTTGTTCAATTCGATTAGAATTCATAAGCAATTTCTGTTTATTTCATTAGAATGATCTAGAAGTATTATCTAATAGTAAAAATTCGTACATGAATTTTACTGTTTATAATAATTTCAATTTACAGTTAATATTACGATAAATTACAGTTTTTAATTATTTGAGCTGATCAGCTTGTCGATTGTCTTTCCTTTTGATTTTTTTATGATTAGAATTATTTTTTTTAAAAAAAATAATATACTAATAAATTAGTTTAAGCAATGACGGTCATGAATGATTTTTTGTTTTTTTATGTGAACCTAATATAAAAATAAAATGTCATACAATACACATGAACTATCATTTTCTAGTATTAAGATGAACTTAAAATATGAAATCAAAATTTGAAAACTTAACACAAAAAATATTTTATTTTAACAAACAAAAAAACAAAATGTCATAATAATTTATTTATATATTTTTTTTTTTAAAAAAAAAAGAATAAAGAGAGGACTAGTACAAAGCAACAATAATTGGGGCGATACCACACCCAATATCCACTAATTGCGGCATAAAAGAATTCGGATAGCGAATACGAATACGAATCCGAGTCCACCGACATGACCTTCCACGCAACTTCCCTTGCTCTAACTTTCCCTCCTTTTATAATGCCTTTCCCCCGCCGTTTGGCGCGCACGAAACCCCCTCTAATTTCCGTAAACTCTCCAAACCCTAACCCTAACCCTAGGAACCCACGCAATCGCCCCCTCCTCTCCTCCTCCCCTTCCCCTTCCCCTTCCTCCATGGTCTCCGAGGCCGAGATCGAACGCGTGCTGTGGACGGAGGAGGCGATCGCGAGCCGCGTTGCCGAGCTCGGCGCCGCCATCTCCGACGACTTCAAGGGCGCCGTCCCCTCCCCCGTCGTCCTTGTCGGCGTCGCCACCGGGGCCTTCCTCTTCCTCGCCGATGTCGCCAGGGAGATCACCGTCCCCGTCGCCGTCGACTTCGTCCGCACCGAGTCCTATGGCGCGGGCACCGAGTCCAGCGGTGAGCCCAGGATCTCCGGCGACCTCAAGATCGATGTCGAGGGGAAGCACGTCATCTTGGTAAATGCCTTGCGTTTCTCACATTTTGATCTTTATGGGGTGCTTAATTCTTACTTGATGCGAATTTGTTACTAATTCGTAGTATATTTTACAAGAAATAGAGAATTTGTTGAAAATTTAAGTTTTTTTTGCTGAAAAAACAGATTTAACTGTTAAATAGACCTTTTTAGTGATTTGCAACCAAAGCATGAATAGATTATGCCAATTCCATTCGAAGTAAATGAATAGCTAGATTAATTTTCAATTGAGTTGAGGTTGGTTGTCGGGACCGGGCGAGTATACTGTGTATTTGAAAACCAATTTGCCAAGAAGATTTTGCTAATTAGTTTTAGTCAAATCGGTTGGCTTCACTTAGCGGAGCATAGTGCTCGCTTTGAGGCATACAAAGCATTATTACAGTTGTCGGTTAATATGTCTAACGTGGGAATAAAGCTAGCATTCTTAATTTATTATTATGTCATTGTCACTCTCCTATTTCATGCGTCATTGTTGCAATTGAACATGAGTTACATTTGTCGGTACCACCTTGTCGTTTAAATTAGAGACACTTAAACTAAATTGATTCAGCTCTTTCATAATGCAAATATTCAATGACGGTATTCAAAACAGCAACCTAGTAGTTGGTCATTTCTCTACTGGTGCGACTGAATTTTGGTTTTGAAAGTTACTTCTTAACCATCTACACGCTGCCGAGGTGATTTGTTTGCTTGACTGCTTTGGCATGAAGTGCTTAAGCACCTCGCGGCTAGTCAGGAGCTTCTTAAGAATCTGCCTAACACCTAGGCCGTCGTCTAAGCACTGCCTGCTTGCCTGCCTGATGTTCTGATATGGAGTTTTTTCTACATGAGGGTGAAATTAGATAGAAATTGGGTGAATGTTTTCCTGATGTTCTTATATGGAGTTTTTTCTACATGAGAGTGAAATTGGATAGAAATTGGGTGAATGTTTTCATGGAACTCTTTTTTCTGACATAACCGTAATCTCTCTTTATGCTCTCATTTTTAGCGTAGAAAATCACTGTTGAAATTGACAGGCTTAGCTTCAAAGGGAATGAAATTTGGAGTTCTCTTAATTTGAATTGTTTTTCTTATATAGTGAGTTATCAGTTAGTTATGGTAGATATTATTTTGCGTTCTTTCATTACCAAAGTGTGTTCCCACTGAAGTTTAATGTTGATTAAATACTTAATTGTCATCTTTTGCAACCGTACATAATTGTCTGAAGTTGTTGTATCTAGCTGCTCATGTTATTAGTATTTGATTAATACGTTGTCTCTGTGTGTTGACCAAATATATAATAATTTGTAGGTCGAGGACATTGTAGACACGGGGAATACTCTCTCCTGTCTCATTTCTCACTTGGAAAAGAAAGGAGCGCTCTCTGTATCAGTATGCACATTTCTCGATAAACCTGCTAGGAGACGAGTCAATTTTGAGCTAGTAGGAGGTGGAAAATTTTACCGTGGTTTTGAGGTAAAAAAAAAAACCCCTCTCCCTCCGCTTTGACTCGAGTGTTGTTTTATCACTGAAGTGTTGCTTTATTGTATTTGCAGTGCCCGGATTACTTTGTGGTAGGCTACGGCATGGACTATGCAGAGCTCTACAGGAATCTGCCTTATGTAGGCATCCTTAAGCCTGAAATGTACCAATAAGATAGATTATGAATTCCTCAGCTTTTTATATGCAGGGAAGATCTCTGCCTTTTTTAAAGCTCAAAGATTGGGCTTCAGCTGATTCCTATTTATGCCACGGAATATAAATCGACAAGAAATAAGATAGATTGTTCATTGTTGATTCCTCAGCTTTGTTTAATTCAGGGAAGACTGTAGCATTCAGGGAAGACTGGGCTACAGCTGATTTCTATTTATGACAAAGAATACGAATAGATAACAGATAAATTGTACTGTGCTCTCATATTTAAGTTAATAAATTTCTAGATTGACTAGTTGCTTTTTCGCTTTTATGGTTCCACCCTCTCTTTCCTTTGTTCCTTTATAACTATACTGTGTTGCTGATGTTCAATGAAAAACAGAAGCTGACGCCCTTGTTGGTGCGCCCACTTCTTGTGAGCTTTTCTTGCAAGGTATTGTTGAAATTCTGCAATGGAAGCGCTTAGGACGCGAATTTTTTTTTTGAGGTAAAGGTAGCATGCTACCGCTTCATTCAGTGGGAGAGTGAATTAGGCAACAGGGGTAGGCAGCAAGGCCTAAAAAAAAAAAAAAAAAAAAAAAAAAAAAAAGCTAGGATGAAGAAGATAGCTGGGTCCACCACTCCGAGCGTCCACGGGCTTCCCCGAATACACGGTCAACCGTCTTCTTGCTCTTGTCGAAGATCCTTCTGTTACGTTCGAGCCAGATAGTCCACCAGACTGAAGCAATCCTCGAGAGCTCTTTATCCCGTAAAGAGCCGCCTCTCTGACTAGAGCGCATCCAAAGCGCCGCTGCCGTAGGGGAGTTGTTGAGCAAAGCGAAGTTAAAAATAGAGGCTTGGAGGATGCTTCTGGTAAACGGACATCGCAAGAGAAGGTGGTCAATCGTCTCTGACTCATCCAGGCAGAGGTCACAAAATCCATCCCCGTTCCACCCCCTTTTGAGCAAAATATCTTTTGTCTTGACCTTGGACCTTATGACCAGCCAGATAAAAATTTTAACCTTGAGTGGGATTCTGATCTTCCAGAGTTCCCGAAAGCGGGTGTCGGAGACACCACCGTTCTCGATAAAGAGATAGAGTGATTTGACTGAGAAAATTTCGGGTTGTGTCCATCTCCAGCGTACTTTATCCTTAGCAGATGTGGCGGGCGTAGCAGTGATAAACTCTTTAAACGAGGCGACCATGTCAGATTCACCCGGGTTGCCGGGGGTGAACCCCCGAAGGATAGTGCCCCATCTCCACCTGTTTGGTCCCCAGCACTCCATCACACTACACCCCTTCCTGCAGACTGAATTGAATATATGAGGGTAGAGGGTTCGAAGCGGGGCCTGATCGGCCCAAATGTCCAGCCAAAACCGGATGTCTTGACCATTCCCAAGCGAGAACGACGTCCCGCACCTGAAGATGTCCCGAGTAGCAACAACGTTCCGCCACCATTGAGAGTGCGGTCTGAAGGATGAGCCCTCTCTAAGCGGTTTTCTCCGTCCGTAGTAGAGCCCTTTGATGAGGGGTCCCCACAGCAGGTGCTCATCTGAAAGGAACCTCCACCACCACTTTGCAAGCAGAGCAACATTCATGCTCTCCAAATTCAGGACACCTAGACCGCCCTCTGCGGTGCTCTTGCAAACAGTCTTCCAGTTAACGAGGCATTGACCCCCCACTATGTTAGATGACCCCTTCCAGAAAAAAGCCCGGCGCAGCGCCTCGAGTCGTCTGACAACCCATTTGGGCGCCCTGAACAAAGAGAGGAAGTAAAGTGGGAGGTTTGACAGTACGGAGTTTACCAGCACTAACCTTCCTCCCTGGGAGAGGAGTTTAGCCTGCCACCCTTCTATCCGAGTCTCGAGCTTGCCAATAACCTGCCACCAATCCTCTTTTCGGATCTGCTTGTCAGTTAGGGGGAGCCCCAGATAAGAAATGGGGAGTGTAGCCAATTTACAGCCTAGGATGTCTGCGAGTCTCTTCCATCTGCGGATCCGCCTGCCGAGGTAAAAGAGCTCGGTCTTCCCTCGATTGACCTTCAGGCCGGAGGCCCACTCGAAGAGTTTCCAGATAAAGAGTAGGTTGGTGATCTGTCTCTTTTTAGCGCCACAGAAGAAAAGGGTGTCGTCCGCGTATTGTATGATAGGAACCTCAGATGCCGGAGTGGGTCCCAGTCCGCTAAGTAAC
The DNA here is from genome assembly GCA_029204045.2 of Tillandsia leiboldiana. Lineage (NCBI taxonomy): Eukaryota > Viridiplantae > Streptophyta > Magnoliopsida > Poales > Bromeliaceae > Tillandsia > Tillandsia leiboldiana. The sequence continues at coordinate 982,050 of CM055064.1, read as the reverse complement.
CCGTTGTTGGCGGCCCGCTCCGTCATTCTCGTCAACCCTTCTGCCACCAAAATGAAAAGGTAGGGGGACAGAGGATCCCCTTGCCTAAGACCCCTGAAGGTCTTAATCCAGTTCGTTGGGGCCCCATTCACTAAGATTGCCACTTTAGCGTTACAAACACATTGTTTGATCCACCCACACCACATATCACTTGCTCCAAGTCCCGATAGGACCAGAAAAAGGAAATCCCAGAGCACCATGTCAAAAGCCTTTTCAAAGTCTGCCTTAATCCCCACCGCCTCCGGACCGGATTTTGAACCCCAGCTAACGAGTTCGGTGGCTGTAGCGAAAGAATCAAGGATAGACCTGCCTTTGAGAAAAGCGGACTGAGCGGGTGAGATAACTTCCTTCATGACCGCTTCAAGTCTGTTGGCAAGGACTTTCGAAATAATCTTCTGTACAGCATTAATAAGACTAATAGGCCTGAAGTCATTTGCGGAATTGGCCCCCTCCTTCTTGGGAACCAGGCAGATATAGGAGTAGTCCAGTGGGGAGGAGTTCAGCGTTCCATTGTAGAGCTCGAGGAAGATGGTGAACAGATCCAGCTTCACAACTTCCCAGAACCTCTGAAAGAAGCCCAGGTTGAAACCGTCTGGTCCGGGCGCTTTATCCCCTCCCAATTGGAAGGTGGCTTTTCTGATCTCCTCTAAGGTGAAAGGCACAGTTAGATCTTCTGGACGGCTTAGAGTTCTTTCTCCAAAGAGCTCGGACCAGTCCCCTACCGAGGCCCGGGTGTGCTCGCGCGGTGCGAAACGCGATTTGAAGTAATCAAAGAAATAGCCCCTTTTGTCCTCTTCTCTCCGCAGGGTCTGCCCATTACTCACCACGTCCCCAATGGTGCTCTGGCGCCTCCTTCCATTAGCAATAGCATGGAAGAATTTCGTGTTCCCATCCCCTTCCTTCAGCCAACGTAGGTCCGCACGCGACTTTCAGAGGATCTCCTCGTCAAGAACCACCCCTCTCAAGCGGGACTTAAGTTGTTCCCGCTTCTCCAGGAGATGCGGGGCGAGGTAAACTCCTTTCTCCAGAATATCGAGTTGGTGGATCTCCTCAGCAAGTGTTAGGACGCGAATTTGATTCTCATTATTGTAGACGTTTCATGGTTGACCTCGATTTTACTAGAGAGGAATTTAATGTGAAATTCGGCAATTGACTCGAATATCATCACTGTTTTATAGCCCGAACTCGGCATTGAGATGCTTTTCGGTGCAGCTTTAGACCCACCCGAGCGAAAGTCGGCATATTGTTTGGTTTCGTCACCGACTTTCGTTCATACTATTTAAACACACAGAAACACCCCTCGTTCTTTGGGAAAAGGGTTTAAGGTTGTGGTATAATCGAAGACGGCGAGCTCTGCGACCATGGCGAGCTTCCCCTTCGCCTCCCCCTCCATTCATGGCGCCCGACCAAAACCCACCAACCTCTCCAAATCAGGGCTTCGGATTGACCCCTCGACTACGTCCTTCTTCTTCCCTCTCCTCCCCAATCCATCCTCTTCTCCCCTCGTCATCCGAACCCGACCTCGATTCCACTCCAATCCTCAACCCCTCGCCAAAATCCCCGAAAACCCTAATCTCCTCAGAAGCTGCTTCGAGGGCGCGGCGTTGTTTCTCGTAGGGTCGCTCCTCTTCCTCGGGAGGTTCCATTGTAGACCCGCTCTAGCGCTCGCAAATGCCCCAAGGAGCAATTTTTCCGCACCGTTGGAGGAAGCTACGAGCACCCAAGAGGCCAAAGATGGTAAAGGGGAGGAGGATGAGGTCCATGAGGAGGTGAGCAATGGTGCCCAAAATGGGAAAGAGGGGAAAGAGAAAGAAGATGAGGTGGAGATGTATGAGAGGATACTGGAGAGGAATCCGAGAGACGTGGAGGCGTTGAAGATAGTTTTGTATGGGAAGATGAAGAAGGGGAAGACGAAGGAGGCGGTGAAGTATGTGGAGAGGTTGATCGAGGTCGATCCCGATGAGATCGAATGGAGGCTGCTTCAGGCTCTCTCCTATGAGCTTATGGGCAAGCTTAGCAAGGCTAAAAAGCTCTTCAAGAACATCTTGAAGGAGAGGCCTCTCTTGCTCAGAGCTTTGCATGTGAGTACAAAATCCTCACTTTTTAAATTTGAAAGTTTCTATTTTTGTGTTTCTGTAAATCATTTCAGAAGTTATAGCTGAACTATAACTGGAGTGGACACCTGAACTTCAAAGTTTTGATTTTACAATTGAACCTTACGGCATGTTTAATTTATTCTTTTACATAGAAACTTTCAATAGTGGTAAAAGGTTATGTCTTAAAATAAAAAATTGTAAGGCTTAATACCAATTTCCAAATGTAATTGTTAAAAAATGTTAACAGTAATGATGATCCTATCCTCTTAAATCCTTGATTAGCACTGTAATCTGTTAAACAATAAAGTAGATGTTTTTTCATCATGTGATCTCTTTTTTGCTTGTCTTATTAATGGTGACAGTTTTATTTTATCAGCGCTACTGTTATTAGGCATTGATGCTAGCAATCTTATATTAACAGATAGTAATTTCGGTTTCAAGTCATCGACGACGACTTGATATGTTTTGCTATATGGTTCCTGGATGTCGCAATTTGGAAGAAGCTTTGCCGAATGTAGTTTGTATGTTAGTTTGTCTTTCTCTCAGAAGATGTTGATCGATGATCATAAAGTAATTAAAAATACAGATGTAGAAAGGTAGTTCATGTTGAAAAATATGGAAACAGAGAGTAAGATCACTAATACTCCCCTCTGAACGTAATCTAGCTCCCATATCAAACTATTTTCCTTTTGTCTTAAAAATCATTCATTTCTTCTTTACCACTAAGAAATTTTTTCTGATTACTGAATGTTTCTAAATGCATGCGTTAAGATAAGGAATATATAGGAATGAAAAACATAATTTATTGGAGTGTTTTATCTTCTTCGCCTTCTTATTTCCTTTAATCATGTAGTCTGATATATGTAATCACCCTAACTGTTATATGCATAGTAGGTTTGGTTTTAACTTCATTTTTGTATCTTTCAGTATATGGCTACTACACACCTTTTCTTGTTAGATATAATCGGCTTCCTCCTGATCAAATACCATTATGTGGTGGATTAAGCTGCTTGAACCGCTAGCTTACATTGGCTTTGTGATAGTGTCATCAATTTGATAAGGAAAAGAAAATCCAAAATTTTCTTTTGTATTAAAATTTTCTTTTATGTAGGGGCTTGCATTGACCATGCACAAAAGTAATGAAGGCCCTGCTGTTTTTGAAATGCTAAACAAAGCACTGGAGCTTGCACGTCGCGAGGATAGAGTCACGGAGGAGAGAAATATAAGGATTTTGATTGCACAGATGCATGTTGTGAAGGTATCAATACGGATCTTTTGTGGTCGTCCTCGCTCTTTTGTATTTATACTTCTTTACTTAGAGCACTTGACGACATGTAGAGCAAATTAGAGAACATCTGCAATTGCCATGCAGGGTGATCTAGATGGAGCTTCAAAGCGATTCGATGAACTCATCAATGACAATCCCCGAGATTTTCGACCGTATCTTTGTCGGGTAGAGCTTCTTCAGTCTATTCATGACAAAAGCATATCTTGAAAAAAAAATCCCTCAACTTCCTTTAAATGGTTTAGCAATTTCTCGATGTTTTCGATCATATATTTCTTATTTCTTTCCATTTCCCCTAGTCATCTAATGAAAGCATAGTGAATCATGAAAATTAGATGGTGAGAACACAATAATGGAAATCTCATTGAATAAACAGTTTGTCTAGATACTGCACTGCAACAAAGTGATCCCTACTTTGTATTCTTTATCATCAATATGCAGAGTATAATGTATGCTCTCTCATATTTCGCCGAGCTTGTTTGAGAAACTTGTATATAATTACTTCGCCCCGATTCGCTGATCGACTTTTGTGGTATGTTACAGGGGATCATCTATAGCTTGCTAGACCAACAGAAAGAAGCTGATGAACAGTTTGAGATTTATCGGAGCCTTGTTCCAGATGAATTCCCTCAGAGAGGTTTCATCGATGACACCATACTGGCCGCGAAAACCGAATCTCGAGAACAGCTCGAGAAAGAATCCAAATCCAATTTCTCCTATAGAAAATGAGATGAGCTGCAGTTTGCAGTATTTATTTTGTAATCTGAAGTTGCTTCTTTGTTCCTTGAAAACAAAATAATAATAATAATAATAATAAAATTGATGGGTTTTTTATTTTTTATTTTTTATTTCGGAATGGCCTATAGTTAAGTTAAGGTTGTCTCAGTACATATTGTGTGTTTTTGTGCGAGCAATAATCGGACGGCCGTGATTTAGCAGATGAAATTGGGTCGTCAATGGACGTATAATACATGATCCATCCATCCCTTAGCTTTTCAATCTTCACCGTTCATTAGCGAACGGTAGAGATTTCCAGCAGTCCATTTGGACGGTAGATCCTGTGCCACGTATGCCTCTTCCGCATGCGCCATCGTCCGCGTAGTTGCTCCGTCCCTTGCACGGAGTTCATCGTCGTCCTCAATCGCAATACCTGTCCCTCTCTCTTCCTCGCGAAAAAACCCTAGGGAGATGCAACGAAGCGCTCGACATCTCGTCCTACGGTCCATGTCCGCATACCCTTTTCGATCCTCTCGACCACCAAAACCCCATTCTCTCCCCAGAACCCTAACCGATCTCCCCCCGAAACCCCAACTGTTGGCGTCCCGAAACCCTACCATCCACTTCGGGCGCCGATTTGGGACGGGGGATCCCGCCGCGGACCACGGGAAGGAGGTGGACGAGATCAACCTCAAGTTCGCGGAAGCGCGCGAGGAGATCGAGGCGGCGCTCGAGTCGAAGGACACCGTGTACTTCGATGAGGAGGCGCAGTGCGCGCGCGACGCGGCGGGGGAGGTGGTGGGCATGTTCGAGGGGCTCCTCGCGAGGCTCCCGGAGAGGGAGAGGGCGGCGCTGCAGCGCTCCATGGGGCTCAAGATCGAGCAGCTCAAGGCCGAGCTCAAGCAGCTCGATGAGTGAATGAGGTTAGGGTTTCTTCGCTTCTTTTTTTGGGAATTTTACGCTAGGGCTTTTGTTTTTGAACTATTTTTGATGAATAAAGTTGGAATCTTTGTGTTATCTGCCTCGGCATACAATTGCAATGAAGGTTAATTGTTGTAATTGTCGTATTAAGAGATTAGATAAACGATTATGTAGCATTGGCAATGGAAATTGAAGAGTAGTCTTTGCATTTCATAAGGAAATTTCGGTATATAAATGCTCTTGTTGAGAGTGCAAATGGACTGTGTGAGCTTTTGGAACATAGCTATGTGGCTTTTGCTGCTGTGTGTAGAAGTAAGAAAAGCTTCATCCTACTGAGGAAAGTGAATGTATGGAGATCAAATCGCTGTATTGGATGGAATTGCAATTCGCTAAATCTTACTTCCCTTGTTTGAAATCTTATTGCGTCATGATTTGTATTGATTTCCCCTGATTTACGTGGATGTAGCTAAGTGTAAGCAAACTGAAAGATTTGAGGTTTGATTTGCCATGATTTGAATTTCTTAAACATGAGAAAACTTGTACATCAACACCAAAAATACTTTTTCTGATTGCCACAGAGTTCACTCATAACTAACATTACGAGAGGAAAGAACGTAATGGAGGTCAGTAACTTTTGTTCAGTCTCATTTCTTTTCTAACAACAGAATTCTTCTGAAAATCCTATTCACTGTGATCCATCGAGTTACAATGCAAAACTCCATCTTAGTGTTGTAATGAGCAGGGTATAAAATTACGGCCCTTCATTAGGCAAAGAAGTAAAACTGACGGGAAGAATTACTTTTGCAGTAGAACTCACTCCTTTTGCCTTTACTTTCGGACTTAATAGACTCGAATCAAACTCTAAACACTTGGTCATTTCTCTGTGATTCTACACCTGTAAAATCCAGAAACCTTTGTGGATATAGGTTGCATATCTTAGTCTTTTAGTGTTGTCTTTTGGGTGGATATTAAGGTAAATGATTACATTTTACCATTTCAACCTTTGTATTCATATTCATGTTCAGAGTTGTACAAATTAGTTCTCCATATTCCTGAAGTAGATAGCTACTTGGACCAAAGAAAATTCTATCTAATAGTGACTCTGGTGTGTCCTCTATGGTGCATTGCAATGACAACTAGTGATGAATTTGCTCTCTTAAGGACGATAGTAATAACTGTACATAAAAATTAATTTAGGAGACTATCTCTCTCGCTCATGCGCACGTGGGTCAATATGTATGATCTCATCATAGAGGAAAACCTCTTTCAAGAGTTAGAAGAGCTATATTAAATAGCAACTGCAATGTGGCTGTAGGTTTATTCTACTTATTTTGGTTTTTGATCAAAAAAACTGCTTTCAATAGCAAGGAATAGGTCATCACAGCATCTTCCCATGTAAAATGGCCATGTTCCAACAATCTCCATTTCTACGTATTTGGAGACTTCTCCATGAAAAAAAAAAAAAAAAATACACGGGGAAATATTAGTCACTATTTCTCTATAAAGCTGCGTCGATTATTTCTCACTTTTTGCCAAACACGGAACACTAGAGAATGCTTTCTATATGAGTGTATCTGCATTCCAGTGTAGCTTTTTGTTGTACATTATTGCAGAGGATATTGCTTTTCTGGTAGATTAAAAGAGGGCTGAGTTTTTCGACTGTTTGTGTGATTTTCTCAGTCATTTCATTGCTTTGTTTGCTAATATAGGTATAATGTAAGTTAGTTGGAGGATTACAAGTAACATATTGGTGATCTATTATTTGAGGTCAAGAGGATTAAGGATGGTGAATAGGAGAACTATGGTCTGTTGATCTTAGGTTTATCAGAGAAACCAAAATCATCTGGAACAGGATAATTTTAGAGAGCCTGGAAGTTAGAATGGCTTCTGAAGCATAATTTTCTACTTAGTGGAATCTTCGGCGAACTTTCAGGTTTCCAGAATTGAAACTCAAATTTAAAACTTTTGTCTATATTGCAGTAGAAAGCTTCAAACAGCTTAATTAAATAGCCTGTCTCCAAATACTTCAGCCGTGCCAAGCAAACCCCAAAGCCAAATCTGCAGGCTTGATCTCAATTTGGCAAGGCTTTTACCACGGTGGAGCGACGGATAATCTTTTGAATCACCTAAACTGGTGTTGTTACCTAAAAATTAACTTGACTTGTCCAAGGGCATATCACCGCTATTCAGATTCGGTGATAGTTTGGATTTTTATTAAATTTGTGAAAATTTGTCCAAAGAGTCAAAAGATTACGCCCCTGCTGTGCATTGCAGTAGTTGCCCCCGACCTTTTTCGTCTCTTTGTAGCGCACATGAAAGGTCCCAGATGTGCGCTACATGTTTGATAAAGATGTTCTTATTCCTTTTACATGTTTTGAGCCCCCATGTGTGGGGCTTGTATCTTGTATTATCAACAAGCATATGCATGCATGGTGAGTAGGCTTGTTGGTCCCACCGAACTGTGCAAATAAGTTGTTAACTCATTGGTTTCCTTTGATTAGTTTACGTGGCTCAATGGACACTGCTATATGCAGTTTCAACACACATCTTTCAAATTTTAATTATGCCTTTTGGTACACAAGAACTTATTTCGACTAACTACTGCTACTACTACTACTACGACTAAAAGTTTTTAATTCTGATTGTGTTTCTCGAATAGAAATAGTAGCTTCCAATAGAATAAATCTTATAAAGCTTTTCTCTATTTTAAGCTTCCATTCTCTATGCTAGTTACTGACATCAGACACATCATACTCTACTTTATTCTGCTCACCATTTGTGGTTTTTCTCTGCTTACAACTCTATTGTGACAAAATAGCTAGAGAGAAGGCTTTGGGATTAGTTATATGAAGAAAATCTCAATATGCTGCAATCTAAAGAAAACTGTACAACAATACCAGCATAGCACCAAATTAAACACCCACAAACCTTTTCTCTTTTCTTCTTTTTTTTGTTCTCCTGCCCTCAGCTACATAGAATTTGCCTTCTTTCTGGGAACAAACAAAAACTACCAAAGATAGCCTTCAAAAGAGATCACCCAAAAGAGAAGAAAAATGGAACAGAGATAAATAAAACTAGCATCTATCAGCCGTGACTCGTGGGTTTAATGAGAGGCAGCTGCGAAGTCTTCCCCGCCTCTTCCGGAGGGCTCTTCACCTCCATCAGAAGCGCCACCACTTCCTTCATCGTGGGTCGATCAGTTGGCGAGGAGTTCACGCAGAACATGGCGATCCCCAGCGCCTGCAGCATCTCCTGGACAGTCTGATCCGCCATCCCTCTCAACTTGGAATCCAGGATGTTGATCGCGGGCTCGAAGCTCCCCATCTTCTTCCTCACCCACTCCACAATGTGGAGGTGGTCTCCAACCATCGGCTCGATGGCGCTCCGCCCTGTTAGGATCTCCAGAAGTACCACACCGTAACTATACACATCGCTCTTCTCCGTTATATTGGAGGTGTACCCATACTCTGCAATTAAGTAAACCCCATAATTAGTAGTGTTTCTCAACAGTTTCTATACCGAAATAAATGACTAGAGAACTATACAAATCTTTTGGTTAACCACTCGAATTCTAGCATTTGTTGGAACATAATCTTATAACCAAGAAGTGGTGTTTCTGTAAGAAAATTCTAATTGGGGCAAGATGTGTTAGGATATAAAATGGAAAGATGTTGGCATTTTAATGACTATTTTATCAGAGAAAGTAAATGATTTGTTAGATTGGACTTAATACAGTAGTTGACTGCGAACTTAAAGTAACTTTGAAGAACTAATTACCAGATATTTGCAATGATTCATAGTGTAGCTACTCAGCTAGTGAGCAAAGAATATAATAATGAAATAACCAGGAAGAGTTTACTTGCCTGGTGCAATGTACCCATAAGAACCAGCAACCCTGGACATGGCATGATGGAAATTCGGCGAATTCATCAGTTTCGCCAACCCAAAATCAGCGAGGTAAGGCTCGCACTTCGAATCCAACAGAATGTTGTTGCACTTAACATCTCTATGAAGAATGGCAGGCACGCAATCATGGTGAAGATAAGCTAAACCTTGAGCGGACCCGACTGCTATCTTGTACCTCGTTTCCCAATCCAAATTCCTATTCTCTTGCAGGAGCTGTTGAAGATTCCCATTTGAGATGTAATTATAAAGGAGAAGCTTCACACACTTATTCGAACAATATCCTAACAACTTCACAATGTTCCGGTGCCTGATGTGCCCTAGAATCTGAATCTCAGCCGCGAATGAATCGATTGGTTCTTCCTTCGATTTCCATAGCTTCTTCACAGCGATGATTTCCCCATTAGGCATCTCGACTTTGTATACAATTCCAGAACACCCTTTTCCTATCACGTTCTCATCCTTTAAACACTCAAGAATGTTTTCGATACCGAAGTTTAATTTCTGAAACGGAATGAAGGTCCATGGGTAGGAGAAATTGTCGGTCCCATTGGATAAAGAAATCATTGCCTTGTCAGCTGCTAACTTCCTTCTTCTGCTTATCAGAAGCCAAACCAGAACGAACAATAGTGCGATTGAACCAAAGACAGCACAGACAAGAACTACAGTCTTGATCGATTTGAGAGCAGTTCTACGGATAAGGTCAGAAGAGCAAGTATACCCATCGAAGGATTCGCAGAGATCGGCGTTCTGAGAATAAGAATTTGTCGATATTGTTCGAAAGAATGGAGTAACAGGAATTGGACCAGAGAAGTTGTTGGACGAGATATTAAGAGATGTTAGGCTTGTAAGCATGCCCAGAACTGTTATTTTCCCATAGAGCGAATTGCTCGAAAGATCCAAAGATTGTAACTGCGTCAATCCAGACATCTCCTCTGGTAATTCCCCAACAAATTTGTTAAAGCTCAAATTTAAGCTTATGCTCAAGCTTGTTAACAAGCCAATCTCAGGAGGAATTGGGCCGGATAGGCTGTTCCCGCTTAGATCAAGCATGGTTAGTTTCTGCAAGTTTCTTATGGATTTCGGTAACGGCCCAGTTAACAAATTGTTGTTGAGTATAAGCTTGTTCAAGTAGCTGAAATTACCAAAGCTTGAAGGAACCTCTCCAGAGAAGCGGTTCTGGCTGAGATCGAGCTGCTCTAAGTTCATCAGCTCCCCCAACTGAGGAGGGATTTCTCCTACAAACTGATTGTTGTGCACATCAAGAAGCTCCAAAACAGTAATATTAGCAATCTCTGCTGGTAATCTCCCAGAGAAATTATTACCATAAAGATCCAAAAAGACGAGATTTTGGAGCTTACCAATATCTTTCGGGATCTTCCCAGAGAGCTGATTCTCTCCGAGCCTTAATCTCACTAGAGATTGGCAATTGGAAACGGAGGGAGGCAGTCGACCAGTCAGCGAATTCCCCAAAAGCAGCAACTTGCTGAGCTTCTCCAAACTAAAAATCTCATCTGGGATCGTCCCAGTAAGACTATTTTTTGAAAGATCAAGCGCATAGAGCTCGCTGCAGTTCCCAAAAGACGGAGGGATAGTCCCCGAAATCGAGTTCCCCCACAAGAAGAGACTCTGCAAGAACTTCAAGTTTCCGAACTGCAACGGTATCGATCCAGAGAGCGCGTTCTTATCCAATTGCAAAGCAGTCAAGCTACTACAGTTGCTCAGCTCCTCCGGTATAGACCCTGCTAACATATTATCCGAAAGATGGAGTTGTTCCAACACCGATAACTTACCGAGCTCACGAGGAATCTCTCCTGCTAGCTTATTTGCGGAGAGGTCGAGCACTACCAAAGAAGAGCAGTTGGAGAGCTCGCCCGGGATGGGGCCCGAGATCGAATTGCCCCAAAGAAGCAAGCTTGTGAGCTTCTGTAGCAGGCCCAACTCGGGCGGAATCAAGCCGGTGATCTTGTTCATGTGCAGGTACAGGTTCCTCAGCTCCGAACACGAGCCCAAGCCAGAAGGAATCGACCCGGAAATGTCGGTATCGTATAAAGCCAAAGTTTGGAGGTTCACTAAGTTCCCGAGTTCGGGCGGTATCGGGCCAGAGAGACCGGTGGCCGCCGCGCCGAACGTGGTAAGGTTTACAATAAGACCAAGTTGCGGCGGGATGGGGCCGCTAAGGAAGGGGTTACCGCCGATGCGGAACTGCTGAAGGGAGAGTAGAGAGCCGAACTGGGAAGGGATGGAGCCATTAAGGAGGTTATCCTGCAAGCAGAGGACTTGAAGGGAAGAGAGGTTGGACAAAGTATGCGGGATGGCGCCGGCGAGGCGGTTGGAATTGAGGAGGAGGAATTGGAGCGAGGAGAGGGAGGAGAGGGTGGCAGGGATGGGGCCGGTGAGGGAATTGGACGACAGGTCGAGGAGGCGTAGGGAGGAGAGTGCGGCGAGGGACGGGGGGATGGGGCCGGAGACGTTGGCCGAGGAGAGGTTGAGGAGTTGGAGGGATGTGAGGGAGGTGAGGGAGGGGGGAAGGGAGGTGAGGTTCAGGAAGGTGTTTGGGAGGGATAGGGAGATGGCGCGCCCGGCCGGGGAGCACGTTACCCCCTGCCATGAGCATGGGTTGGGGTCGGCAGGGTTCCACGAGGAAGGGAGGGCGGCTGAGAATAGGGAGAGGAGGGCCTTGCCGTCTGCCGAGAGGGAAATGGTGGTGGTGAATGTGCAGAATAATGACGTCATCAAGAGGAGTGGCAGTAGGAGGAGGGTTGTGGGTTTCCTCATTTGGCTTCCTTTTCTTCTTCCTCCTTGAGCAGCTTGTAGTAGTAGGGTAGTGGTGAATTTTTGTGGGGTGGTTTTGATCAACAGTAACACACCATTTTCAACACAGAGACATGATGAGAGCCATGCTTGCTTCTAAAAGAGGGGGGAGGAGATGGAAGGTGGTGACTAACTTAAAACTAATTAAACAAGTTGAGAATACTTCTTCAAGTGCAGAACCACCCCCAGAAAATAATGGGAATGAATTGATCAAAGGCAAAATTAAGCTTTATAGCTCTATTTGCTGCTAGCATAAAAGGGACATTAATTTTCACAATAAATAAGAAACGGGTTTCTCTCCCTCCCTATCTCAAAACAAGAGGAAGAACAAGCTGTGGCAGTTGCAGGGGAGACTCGAGCCAAGTCAAATGTGTTTGTGGTATTTCTACTCCATTACATGTGCTTAGAAATATGAGGTTCACTTACTTGCCAAGTGGAGAAGCAGAAGAAGATGAGAGAGGAAGCAAAAGAGCTGTCCATATGAGAAAGGAGAAGCTTGTTGTTTGTTGCTTCACCTTCACCCAAAAGTTTTATGGAAGAAGCCGGAAGCGCCGGTGGCGGTGTCTGCTACTGCAGCTGCTGCTCCTGCTGCTGCTGCTGCTACTCTCTCCACCTCTCTTGCTTAGACCTCTCTCTCTCTCTCTCTCTCTATATCTATCTATCTATCTATCTATCTATAAAGAAACCCCAGCTCATCACTCATATATTTTCTCCCTTCTCAAGGTTCTTTTATTGTGTGTGTGTGTCTCTGTGCCTGCGAGTGAGAGAGAGAGAGAGAGAGAGAGAGAGAGAGAGAGAATCAAAAGGAAGATTTGATAAAATATCTTTTTAAGTATTTTTGAATTTTCAAAAGCATTCTTGGCAACCCATTATTAAGAACTTGTTTAATCATGTGATGGAATTAATGTAGTGGTGCTTATAAATAAAGCATTATACTAAAATAAAAATTAAAAAAAATTCTAATTTAACCTATTCATGTTAGAGGGTAAAAACTTCCAAATAGAGCTTTAAATTTTAGAGCTATGAATACTCTAGTTTTTCATGGTAGCTCACATATACTGTACTTTTGTTTTGCCAAAAATTTTATAAAAGATGATTATATTTGAAAGCCGAAATAAAGCAGATTTAAATGAGTGTTAAAATATATTCATAATTCCTATCTCAAAAGATTATTCGTAATATAAATTTTATACTTAATTCATACAAAGATTAATATTCTTTTAATGGCCTTATCAATTATATTTTTTAATACTAAAATTCTTTTAATGGCCTTATCAATAAATTTTGCATTATTATTTATGAACAATATTGCTCTAAAAAATTAATAATTCAGGGGACAGTGAGTGTGTATAAACTCTAAGCAGGATGTGTTAATTAAACTAAAGCCAAAATTTTCTGATTTTGTCTGAGAAAATCTAAGTTGGTCTACAAAATGCCATTCCCTCATCTCCCTGTGCCCCTCCTCCATTTGTGGGCCCCACACCTGGGGAGTTAAAAACCCTGATTATAAGCAGTGCCCTAATGTCTTATTATCTATATATGTCTAATCTAATATCTATTACTGTGTACACTTTTACTGGACTAAGTAGAGCAACTCTCTCTACTTTAGGGTTGCTCCTTGAATTATTAATAATATTTTTTATTCCATTTCCATTAACATCTCAACATGCTCCAATCATAGCCACCCACCCCACAAGCAGTGCTGCTTTATGATTCGTGCTGTCCTAGAAATAAGCTACTCAAAATATGCTTTTTATCTTGTTCTTGGTTGGTGTTTGTGTGCACCTTAGTAGGAATAATATTGCAAATTACATAATCCTAGCTAGATTTGAATTATTAATTAAACATGTTTTATGGCTTATCTAACTGGGAGTTTCGATATTCTAAAATAAAAAGTTATTTTATATAAAAATTTTAAATTTGAATTTCGTAATGCAGTATGTATTGTTAAATTCTATGATAATTTATCTATTTATCTAATTTTTTTTATTAACTGAAATAAACGAGATAAAAACTAGATAGAGTTTTTATTTGTTTACTTCTCCATAATTAAGGATAATTTCTTTTGGTTTTGGGTTAGGGTATATATATATATATAGTGCCCTTTTGGGATTGGTAAAAATAAAAAACCACCCAAGTTTAACCAATAACACCCTCACATCAACATCCCTAATCCCAATTTCCCAAATCCCCAAACACTCCCTCTTAAACAACAAAAAAACCATCCCTTAAAATTTTAATACCCCCAAAGGGCCCTTAAACTCCCCCAGTTAATGCTCTAAACCTCATGCCCATTTTAGTCATTTCACACTCCCCTCCCCATGTGGGTTTCTTATTAGATTACACCAAGGCTAGTACCCTTCTTGGGAAGGGGTGCATTTGATGATAATAGGGGCAAGGCAAATAAAAAGCTTAGGAGAGTGTGTGTTAAAGTTAAAAGGACTAACCCCTCCTCTTGGAGAGTGTGTGTTAATTGGGATGCTTCAATGGTGATTTAATTTATCTCCTCCCATTACTTATAACCTAATTAAAGGTGTTAAGGCGTGCATGGAGAGAGAATCAAAGAGAGAGTGAGAGAGAGAGAGAGAAAGAGATATGGATAGATTTGATCCATCTGGCGGGAGCTTCCTACGGAAGTGTTATTTAATTTATATAATTCTAAAAATTATAATAAATTTTTTGTTCAAAATTTGTTTAATTATAAAAATTTAAAATTAAAATTTTTTCAATCTCTACAGACAAATTTTAATTTAGTTCTTAACACTGGCGCACAAAAAAAAAAAAAAAAAAAAAAAAAAAAAAAAAAAAAGCTAACAGAGAATTTGTAATATAATATTTTTTAAAAGATTTTAATAATATTATTAAAATAATGCTTTATCAAACAGTATTATGCCTCACCACACAACTAATTAAGAGGAGGGTGAAAGAGGGTAAAATCATGGTACATGGCGCACGGTAAAATTTAATTAAGAAATGGGCAAGGGATTGGGTTTCCAAGAGGAGAATGGTGGGGGGTTTTGGGGAATTGAGCTAATAAAGGAAATTTTATTAAAAGGGGTAGTAAAAAAAAAATAATAATAATAACTGGATCGGGCTCAATTTTTTTTTTTTTTTTTTAAAAGACCAGGTACGGTTCACCAATGGAATGGTGTGAGCTGGTTAGGGAGGGATTTTTAAATCCGGATTTTGTCTTTTGCCTTTTTGACCGTACTCGCACGAGACACCGCCTGGGGAACACCCCGGTCCGGTTTTTTTCAGAAATTCGAACCAGGATCGAACCGAACCGAACCGGACTGGAATGATGGTTTTGAATGGAAGGAACTCGGGTGTGATTTTGGTGTTGAGCTCATTAGTAATGTTGTTGGACCCAAGTACGAACAGGTGATGCTCATTAAATTAGGCTAAGTCAAATAGCAAATACGCTATAACAGGTGACAGTGTTTAACTGCAATAACCACGTCGTTAAATTTGAAATCAAAATCAAAATAAAAATCTTAAATTATTACTAAAACTGCTTAATTAGAATTACTTCATGTACTATATTATTGACATCATCAATCAAATACGGCAAAATGACTCATCAATAGTCATAGTTATTGAATATAAAATATATAAACATTATTTTTTTAACCATTTAAATTTTTAGAATATTATAATTATTTTATATAATTTCACATGATATTATAATAAAAAATTTTAAATTTGAATCTCGAATCCGTGTCAACGCGAAAAAAAATATTAAATATAAAATATATAAACATTATTCTCTACCCGCTTAAGATCTTTCGTATAATTTCACACTAGTTTGTCGATTAACTACTAGAATATTATTTGTTACTGTATTTGATAAAAATTAGTGATATTATATCATATATATATATATATATATATATATATATATATATATATATATATATATATATCATGCTCTTTCTTGCGAAATATATCATGCACAAAGTTTCCCAAATTATTTTTTCTTTCGAAAAATTTGATTTACTGGATTCTACTATCTTGTTCGATCTGTAATGCAAAGGACATCTTCGACAATTTTATATTTGTGAATATTTCGAAAATATACAACTATTAAAGTGCACGTGAAGAGCGTACAAACTTGTGAGCTTAGTTACAAGAGATGGCGAAAAATGCTCAAAGAAATTAAGAGGTTAATTAACTAACCCAACGCATGTATCAATGGCTTCACCTAAGATAATCACAATTCACAAATACATATGGTACGGCCATATATACACTCATTAACCTTGTTTTTGTTGTTAAGCTAGCTAGTTGGATCATATGTAGTTTCCATTGAAATATATGGTTGGATTTTGAATCTAGGAATTCATATTTTCGATAAAGTATACATTAATTAATGCTCGAACCGAGCTCACGAATAATTAAGATAAGTATTTTATAGTAGACTAGGTTTAGTCGCAACTTGCATGTTGGACTTGTTGAGGAACCTGGGTTTAAAGACTACTAATCCAAGGTCCAAATTTATAAAGGAAATTATGATCGCATGTGTTCGGCAAGCTTATGCATGATAATGTTGTAAGACTCTTTCTTGAATCTGTCATATATATACACACACACGCGCGCGCGCGAGCCGAAGAACGCGAGTCCATGCACCCTCAGATACACACACTACATGTTTACTTTATCATGTTCGTTGTTATTATTACAATTAAGTTGCAGTGCTTAATCCGAGCCTAACCCAAAGCCCAAGATATTGGATCGGATTCAATTTGGAACTGCACAGGTTTGATTTTGAGGTCAATCGCAATCGAGCAACAGGTGCAAACAGGTGCAACCGTGAGATCGAGCTCCAGATATATATTATATAAGATCACTTCGATCTAGTTTTTTTGAGTAATATGGTATATACTGCGAGAACTGAACTGATGAATCACCTCATTCATATATTTTTCACAAAACTCTGAATGACTTGAGCACATCGCAAGTAAAAGGAACTGTTTGGTATTAAAACCTACCTAAGATTATTGAGAATAAATGCATGGGTTTGAGAACAAAAAAAAAATTATATAGTGATATGCTTTTGCGTTTTCAGATGAATCGTAAAAATTTATTATAATTAAATTATGATGATATATTTTTTATATAAATAAATAAAATATTTTGTTATCGGAATTTTTTATTATAATCTTTCCGTAATTTTAAATAGAGTAGGCAAACTCGACAAACCAGGATTAAGCCCAATTTTAGGCTTCGCATGCCTTTTTCGGCCCATTTCTGCCTCCCAAATCCTAATTACTCCTAATTAAGTAGATATTTTAGAAAGAGGTTAATGAAGAGCATCACTTGTTAGACTAGTCATCTTTACAGTATTTACAACAATTTTTATCTTGTTAAACTATATATATAGTTAACTAGAAAAAAAATGAAGTAAAAAACCTATTTTCGCTAGGCAACAATTAATCTATGAACTATATGTTTTGGGAAGCATAAACATACTTAACCTCTCTGTAGCATTATATATATATATATGCAAAGAAGAATAATCCAAGCATTGGTGGCAAATCACTTCGATCAAGATGATTAAAAAGATAGAAACCTACTAACAAAGCAAAGCACTAAATAAAAAAGTTGAATGAGGTTAAACACATTAAGTATACCATTAGTGTACCTTGATTTTTAAAAATAACCCTTATTAGTTTGGTGTCTCTAAAGTACTCTAATCCATTGAGCCCCAAACCCTAATACATAGGTTGTCACTGTCTCTATCTCTTTGTACTATTACTATAATCAATGCTAAATATATCTAGCTGTCCCTAGTGCAAGTGACAAAGGATTTGATGGTTGATATCCGTGACCCGAGTTCGAAGTCTAATTGTTTCACATTTCCAGCTAAGTTTATTAAAAAAATAAACGAAAAGGGTACCATGCTACCTTTCTCTCAAAAAAAAAATTTAATGCTAAATATGCAGACCCAAGCTCCTCTTTCCCTGAAGTTTAGGCATCAAAAATAGGTAACTTTTTTAGTGACAAAGCACCTATGTAATTAAGATCTTGAGACAACAACAATTAGTATAATATTTCATATACTCATGCAAAGGTGCAGATAAGAGTATACAGTGTTAGGATTAATGATATTTCATTCAAATTTGGAGCATTGAATAGCTGTTCAAGGCAAAAGATTGCATGCTTGATTCTTAAATAAATAATTGTCAACTAATTGTGATAATTAAATAGAATGATGAATGTGGTGTAATTTTAATGCATAAATAGTCTATTGACAAGTAAGAGAAATTTATGTTTATTCAAAAAAAAAAAATTCTCTATCGATTCGTTCACAAAAGTTTCGATCAGGCAAAACGAACCTTATCGGCAACTCAGCCAACTTTGTCATATGTTTTATCTTTTATCTTATTGTTGCTTCCATTCTATTGATTAAGGGTTGTTTGGCTCTTTATATTTGAGCTTAGGGTACGTAGTGGGAAAGACAGACTATAACCTTCCTGTTGGATTTTTTTTTTTTGTAAATATATGTTTTGTTTTTGGCAGACCGCAAAGGCCCGTAACACAGCCCATATATGGCTTAAGAGAATCTACTATATAAAACTTATCTTAACTATATATCATCCCTTTTGATCTAATTATTTTTAAATTTATTTAATTTGAGTTAATTAGTGATTATTTATCTTGAACATACATATTTAATTCATATATTAATTTTATACAACTCACGTAATTATAAGTTTCTTTTAAGTAAGCAATTATCTTAGATTTTGTATTAAAAGAGCCATCAGATTACTTAAATTAAATAAATTTAAAGATTGAGTCTTAAAATTAAAATTTTGAAAAATCAAATAGTCAAATCAAAATGATCTATACATTTGTACCTTAATGTTTTTTTTTCTTTTAAAATTTTTCCGTGCGAGTTATTCAGATTTTAAGAAGCTTGATATTCTTTTTTTTTCTTAAAAAAAAGGAGGAGTAGGAGGAGAAGAAAATGAAAACAGCAGTAAAGTCCTTTTCTACTAAGAGTGGGATTTTTCTTAATGCGGATGCTACGTTTGGAATAGTGACTATATATCTAGCAATATCAATTGGTCACTTGTTAACGCAACAAATTATACCTATCTTAAGAAATGCTAATTAATTTTTGTTTGAAAACCAAATGGAAAATGGTTTTCAGGTGATTGATGATAGATAAGTAGTGCCCGCCTATTTAAAACAAGTAATTAAGAATTAATAAAGACTCTTGATGCTCAAGCTGCGAGCTGCCAAAGTAGGTCGGTAGCTTAAATTTCAAATATTGCTTAATTTCATTAAGTATAAATGTACGTATGTGCTGAATATTACTGTATATATAGTTTGAAGTTTAATGTGTCTTCCTTTGTTAAAATATTAAAAATACCAATCTATGCTAGTTTAAGTTTTTAATTAGAACATAATAGTTATTTTATAAACTTTAATATGGTATTAAAACAAAAGATTTTAAATTTGAATTTTATCAGACTTTTAATATAATTAATTTTTTTTTCATTTGATTCAAACTCACTCACGTTTTGGACTTATAAAAAAAATATTAAAAATCCGTTTAATATTCTTTTAGTTTTTATTTTAGTTTTCCTTTAAAGCTTGGGTATGAACGTACGATAATAAAAAGGAAAAGAAGGACCACATTAGTTTGACATTAAACACAAACTCAAGGTGATGAATTTGGTGATGGAAGATAAAACTACCTCCAATTAATATGTGTAAAAGAATCCGCGCTTTCTGACGAGCAGATAATATTTTAATCAATTAATATATATAATTATTAAAATTTTAAGATTAAAAAAAATTATAACGAAAGAACTAAAAAAAATAAAATTGGTATACATTTTTATACATTATAAAAATTATTTTTTTATTAATATTTTTTAACTTTCAGTATTTGTATTATAATAATTTTACTTAAATATTTAATTAAACATAATAGTTAATTTTTTTTTATAAATAAACTTTTTAATTATAAAATTAAAATTAGAGAACTTATTTTAAATTACCAAATATATGAGAATGTCTTTATCTTGTTAAAAGTGATTGGAAAAAGAATAAATTATTATATGCATCAGGTGGATATTAACACACCATATAGTACTGCAACTTATATTAAAAAGCTAATTTTTTATATCAAAATTTAATTTAATATATTCTATTTATAAAATCTAATAATTTAAATATATTTACTGAATTAAATTTAAAAATCTCTATTACAACTTTTAAGTATGTAGTGTATATATTTATATACACCTGGTATAAAGAATACTTAATAGAATGCTTTTATAATTTTTTTTTAAAAAAAATTACTTGACTCTAATATATACTAATGTTTCATACACCACAAAATATATTAGAAGATTAATAAAATATTTGATACTCATAAATCACAAAATATATTAAAAAATTAATAGAATATATATGATACTTAATATTTTTTTAAAAAATATAATATAATATATATAATATTAAATATTTAATAAATATTTTAGAGTTGATTTACTGTGCACCGAATGCATCTAATATTATTTTTTTGAGCAATGCTACATGTACACCCCGAAGGGGTGTACATCATACACCTTCACCATTTTAATGGTGACGATATTTTTTACGGATCACATCGAGTGACCCATCATCACACCCCCACCCTTAGATGGGTGGGGTGTATGATGTACACCCCGAAAAGGGTGTACACATAGCATTTTCCTATTTTTTTTGGATGTGTTGAATACCCTCACCGGCTCCTTTCTTAAAGAATGACGTGACTCAATATAAGACTAAATATAGAATATATACTCAAATTATATATCTTATAGATATCTAATAGGCTAGTTAATTTGGTAATATTATTATTTTTGAGAAAGATATATTCTAGTTTCATGTTGAACTATATTGCAAGCCAATAAATAATAAAAATTAAAAGAAGGTAAATCAGGCACGACATCCAACCATATAAAATTTTGGGCAATATTAGCACTACAACAAAATTTTTATTATAATTTAGGTTAATGCTAGATGTACATCTCAATTGGGGTGTACATCTTACACCCACCCCATTTTGGGGTGGGGTGAATTCCACTCGTCTCATCGATGGGACGAGTGGAGAAATACCCATCTCAGGATGGGATGGGTGTAGGATGTACACCCCATTTGGGGTGTACAGGTAGCACTCCTCTTTTTTTTTACTGAAATTTTTAAAAATTTATAAAATTAATTCAATCTTTGGGATCAAGAATGGTAATCTCAAGTGTCATCAAAGTGACTTTTTATTTATTTATTTATTTATTTATTTATTTATTATTATTATTAATTTTTAACTTTGCATAGATTGAGTTCTCTCAACTTTTATAGTTAAATTTATTTTTTATATGAATAAAATGAATAATATTTTTTTTTTGGAAAAGAATAAAAAATTATTATAGTAGAAACTTTTTTGAATTGTTGATTTAATTAATAATATTTCTCAAATTAAAAACTTATACTAGGAAGAAATCGGCAACATGCAGTCCCAAAGATGGCCAAAGAATTAAACCCTATAAATTACAAGGTGACACAATATATATAATTTGCATTTTACAAGCACTACCACAGTCGTGTTAATTACCATATATTCAGTATTGTTATATAATTTGGTGGTGTTAATTTGCTTTAAAGCAGTAGTCACATATATCGCCATATTTATTTAAGGATAATAAGTATGTTCAAACGAGACTATCTTGCTAATAATAGGCCAATAATGCAAATATATTCCAGGGCATTTCAACGTGGAGTAAAGATATATATGAAAAGATGCTTAAGAAAAGTATTAATGGAATGCATCTAATTACTAATTAATTAATGTCGGTTTTAGACAATTTTATTAATGGTAGGTAACCTTCTCTGTCCAAGGTGAAGTATCATTAAACTCCCATCTTTTTTATTGGCTCTTCTTTTTCTTCCATTCTATTCTTATCTTATCGTGTAGTTTACGTAGCTTGTAAAAAATACATAAACAAATAAACCGAAAACAATTAAAAATTCATGTAGTTCTTACTAATCACTTTTCAAAGACTCGCGTGCATTAATTCATGGAGAGTTTCAAAAACACCTAAAATTCCAAAAACTTCTTCGGACAAAATTAATTAAAAGCTCCACGTAGATGCATATATGAACTTGCGTATCAAAACTATTTTTTTTCTAAAAAAAGAAAAAAGAGGATATATAGTTAGATTAAAATCATACATATATATATATAAATCGACATGATCGTATTTCAATATTTCTTAATTATTATTAGGTTCATACGTACTCATATTAAACATATACAATTTAACACGCGAATTCACTAAAAACTAGACCAAATACATACGCATCACAAACAAAGTATCTACGTTAATTAATTACTGCATGCATGCCTCCACAACATTTTTAACGTAAATCATGTCCTTTTTTTTTTTTCCTATTACGTACGTACCCCGGGCATCATAAACAAAGCATGCATTTTGATTAGGTTAATTTTCCCTCTTCCTAACCCTAACCTTCAAGCCATCCCTCATGTGCAGTATGATCGAAAGTCTCGGCTTCGCGACGAACCCCTGCGCTAGCTCGAAGCGAAAATTCGTAACCACGGCGGCGACGATGGCCTTCATCTGCATGAAAGCGAGATCCCTCCCCAGACAAGTCCTCGGCCCGGAGTTAAACGCCGGAAACTTATACGACGGCTCGTACCGCAGCTTCCCGGAAGACGCAATCCACCTCTCCGGCTTAAACTCCAAGCAGTCCTTCCCCCATATCTTCTCCATCCTCCCCATAGCATACAGTGAAAATATCATCCTTATTTTATCGTCGACCCGATTACCGCTCGGCAGCACGTCGGGCCTCACCGGGCCCTTGTGCTCGAACGGCACGGGCGGGAACAGCCGCAGCGACTCGCATAACGCAGCATGCAAGTACACCATTTCGCGCAGCTCTGCTGACGTCGGAAAGCTAGGGTTTCTCGGCGCGCACGATCTCAGCTCCTGCAGGATCATCTTTTCCACGTGCGGATTTTGCTCCAGCGACCAGAAGAACCACGTGAGCGCCGAGCTCGTCGTGTCCCGCCCCGCCACCATGAAGTTGAGGGTGGAGTCGCGTAGAAACTTGTCGAACGCAGCGTCGCCGCCGTCGACGAGCTCGTGCTGGGAGTCTAAGTAGGAACTTAAAATGTCAGCGGTGGCGGTAGTACTGTTCTTCGATTCTCTTCGTGCCGATATGATGCGCTCGATGGATCGGTCGATCGTGTCCTTGGCGGCGGACATGTGCCGGTGGTGGCCGATGTTGAGCCGTTTTTGGAGCCTGATCCACACCTGGGGAGTTACGTGGCGGTAGAAGAGGATCTCCTCGGCGTCGTCCATGGCCTTCGCGAAGGGGTCGGTCGGAAAGTTGACCGCGAGACAGCCCGGGTCAACTCCGAACACGAAGTTGGACGTGGTGTCAAAAGTCAACCGGAGAAAAACATCCTGCATGCATATTCACGTATCAGTACTGCGCGCTAACCCTACAACCAATTCTCCATTGTAATCTTACAACTCTATATTTCAAGAGCCTAAATTTCTCTACTTGTTATATTTTTTCTTACTTAAACCCCCCCCTCCCCAAAAAAAAAATTGTAAATCCTAAGGAAAAGGATTAAAATCCTTGCTCTACATCCTTTTCTCTTCAGGTATTTATGTATGTATCCGATACTTTTTTTATAAGAAAATTAAAATCAAAGCTGTGCCTGCTATATATGAAGTTTAAAACATTAAAAATTGTAATTTTATCTGTTAATCATTAATTTTTTAAAATATTATTAAATCATTCAAAAACTTTAATTCATCAAAATTCTGTAATATATAATTTAATAATTTTTGTTAAACTAGTAGAAGTGCGCATGACGCGCGCTTTGCACAAAATAGAAAGAAGGTTAATTTTTTTTTTAAAAAATTTACATGCAAATTTTGATGAGATTTGATTGTATATGTAAAATTAACTAATTTTATTAATTTGTTATCACCTAACTGGACTGAAAAGATAGGAAAAATCATAGTAAATTTATTCATTTAAGTTTTATTTTCTATTAAAGTTAAATAGATAAGGAAATTATTTTTGCGTTGGTTGATAATTAAGCTAAAAACTTATTGTTGGATATCTTAAAAACATGTAAGAGTATTTAAAACATAAGTATATCTTGCAAATAATATCAAAATTTTATAAGAATGTTTTAAGTATAGATGTATTTTAGGAATAAATAGCTAGGTATTATGGAAGAAAACATGATAAATCCAAAACTTTTATTAGCTCTTTAATATATAATAACTGGTAGAAATGCACGTGTGCAATGCGCGCTTTGAAAAAAAAAAAAAAAGAAGAAATTTTACAAACATATGTAGTTTTACTTTAAATTATGAAATCTGCTTATTCATTTCAAAGTACAGTATAATTCGAGTAAGGCACATCCTTAATTTCTTACCAATTTCTTTCTAAATAAGAACACAAGTATGAATATTGCATAGATGCTATTTTTGAAAAATATTGTGTTTGATACACATACACACACAAGTAGAATATCATACATATACATAATTATTTCTAGAAGTAATTCCCAGTGAAAAGAGATATAAAGAAACCTATCTAGCATGGAATCTCTTACAATAAACTTTTCAACTTTTTATTTTAAACTGAGATATATAGATCCTCAAAACTTTTCACCATCTTTATTTTAAGTCACTTATAACTAAACTGGATATTATTTCCTTTGAAGTTAATTAATAAATCCATAAATATACCTATTTACTTTTAGGGCGAAGTTGCTAATTTTAACACAATTTCCTTAAAACTAACCACCCAATGAATTGCTAGAATTAATTGTTAGCTATTAAATGGTGCAACTTTGTGGATATTAATTAAAGCACTCGATCGATCCGAGTTTCTACAGTTACTTGAAACTCGGACTGGTGGGTCAGCTGAGTTTGATGGAGCTAGTTTGGCTCCAAATCCGGACCAATTGAGTTTTCACCATTATTAGCCCGTTTTCGTCCTTATTTACCTGCAGGTCAAACACGTCGCCCTTATCGGCGAGGTAGGCGAGAACCGGGACGAGTCCCTTCTCTAGCTTCTCCATCGTCGAGTCCTCGACGAAGGACCGAAACTTGGGGCCGCTCATCAACAGGTGGGCCTTCTTCCTCTGGAAGCTCCACGACTCCATGTCGGCGTTGAATATGCCGTTCCCGAGCACGTCAAATATCTCAGCGAACTCCTCGCCCTTGGGGTAGTTCGGGAAGTTGGACGTGAACACATGGCGCACGTTGGCGGGGTCGCACGTGAGGAGCACGTCGACGGAGTTGAACCACGGGCCCTTGAACACGAAGGTGCACCCCGCGTGCCGGAGCACGTCCGTGCTCCACTCGTGTATGCGCTCCGCGTTTGCCACCACCGCCGGGATCATTCCCGCCACCGGCCAGTTCGCCGGAAGGTGGCTGTCATGGTCGCTGCGGCCGCGCCCCCGCGAGAGTCTGCGGAGGAGGAGGAAGCACAAGAGGGAGACGAGAACCTCCGGGTGCGTTCGAAGAACGGAGAGAAGCTGCTGGAGAAGCTGCGGATAAGCCATTGAATTTTGTGGTGTAGTATATGCATGCGATGTTGAGGGTGGCGTGGCTAGCTACTTATAAGCGCGATCGTTCGAGCTGAGCACAAGTAGTTAGGGTTACAATTTGTGTGATCGAGTAAACCTAGTTAGTGTGTGATCGAGTAAACCTAGTTAGGTAAAGGTACACGTCCGAGTAGGTATATATCTCAGTAAGTACTAGATCTTATTTTGATTTGTTAAAAAATCAATCCACGATGGAGTGAAATATTAATTGGGTAGAGATATAAAAGATTTGAAATACTATTATTTGTTAATTATCTTTGTGAAAATTAACTATAAAATATTTAATTTATCTTCTTTATCTAACGAGACAAGATCTTATTAATTGACTAAAATAATTATTTTAAGATAGTGTTACTGCGATGGAGAGGACTTCATTTTTCTCATAAAAAGATGCAGATCATGACACATATACTAGCTAGGTGGCCAACATTCTAAAATTTTAATCTATTAATTAGCTATCGTTATATATAAATTGACTTGTCAACTTTGAGTATAATTTTCTGTACCTATCACATTATACACACACACACAAAAATAATTTTTCT